>JASCZI010272542.1:14609-30945 GCA_036250425.1 Stylosanthes scabra | reverse complement strand
GCCTTTTGCCTGGTATAGCCCTTCAAGTTTCTCCCAGAGCGCCTTGGCTGACTCCATGCCTTGCACATTTGCAAGAACATTCTTAGCCAAACACAAGCGTATCGCGGTTGCAGCTCTCATATCCAGTTCCTCCCATTTTTCTTTATTCACGGAACCTTGCCCTTCTAATGCCTTTTGCAATCCGGATTGGATTAAGACATCCTTGACTTGTATTTGCCACAAGCCAAAATTAATTCTTCCATCAAACTTCTCTATGTCACATTTAAAAGCATTTGTAAATCCAGCCATTGTAACTTTATACCCAAACCAAGTGGCTCTGATACCACTTGTTGGGATCCTCACGGTATAAAGCTACGATAGCCTTCAAATGCGACAATAGATACAGAGATGATCAATCAGCACAGCGCAGCGAAAAATACGAAGAAATACGTATCCGTGAATAGTAACCGTATGAATAGTAACCGTATAGATCAACAGTCCCGTATATGCATACAAGTATAATACCGAAAACCGTATATGTGAACAGTACAAATACGTCTCGGTAAATAGTACTGTACGGTATACGTGAATAGTACTATACGGGCACTATTATACGAATAGTAACTTACACCAATATTTAACGTGGAAAACCCAAAAACTGGGTAAAAACCACGGGCCAAACTCCGACAGAAATTTCACTATATTTGGGATAATTATACAGTATCCTTTCCACACTCTTACACACTCAAGAGGTACATATAGTGTTTTACAGTGAGACCCTCTTCCTATTATAAGGAATAACAATAGAGATGCTACTCCAAAAATATTCCCAGTGTATAAACCTACACCTTATAATTTTTGGACACTACTAACACTCTCTATTTTCATTCAGAGATAATTTATCTCTCAGCAGTTTATTTATTAACTGCTCTCTCACTCACTGAAGGATGCAAATAACTCAACGAAGCTCACGCTATTTATAGGCGAGCTTCGTGAAATTTTTCAATTGAAGCACAGTAAAAGTTACTGTGCTTGTTTGAAAAATTCTTCTTCTTTACGCGTTTTTCAAATTTTGAACAGTGCCGCACAGTAACCAAGTTACTGTTCACAACGCGTTTTTTCAACACCAACCCCACCGCCGGATACTGTGCAAATAGTGATTCACTGTTTGCACAGCTGGCTGGACCCCACACTATGGTGCGTTTTAGAAGAAACATCCATACCAATGAATTTGAGATATGTATTGTTATTTGGAGACACGTGTGTCGAAAAGAACGTTAAGATTTTGTAGTTGAAAAGCTGACAGTAGCAGTAAGGGACACACTCATACACACAAAAAGATGAAAACATAATAATAATAAGGTACCTTCTACTATGCAGGTGAGCCCAGGATACAGAGGTTACAGAGACATGACATTAATTAATTAAATAATCATTTGTGTGTGAGCCGAGAGGAAACGGCTATGCGCCTATTAGCTTTTTTGTCTTTTTCTTTTTTTATATATGCTGGCTTACTTTTGTGGGGATGTGAATAGCTAATTGGATTTGGTACAAATAATTGGTGAATTTTAGCATGTTGGTTGACACACAGGCGTAGGCGCACCCTCTGCTACAATCAGGGAAAGGACCAGTCGCAGAGCAACACGTGTAAAGCGACGATCAAAAACAGTACAAGGCGTGCGTCATGTTCTGAGTTAAGGGTAATTATGGAATGACTCTGAATGGGGCTAAAATGAGAAATTACACATTATGAGGGTTTGGATGCAAAAGAAGTCAGAGAGCCTTTTTTTGCCTAATAGGTCAGTTTTTTCTTGTTTTGAATTTTTGGTCAGTTCTGATTATGCAGTCAATATTATTTGGGCCTTCTGCACACTTCTCACAAAGCTGTTTTTTTCTTATCCATACATGTTTGGAAAGGGAAAATCAAGGTCCCAAAAAAAATAGCAATGGAAAAAAGAAAATAAAACTATAAAAGAATTGGGATTTATGAGATGTTAGTTCTTTGTTTCGAAGGATACAAAGTAAACACTGCCACGAAGGTGTTCAAATTCAAATTAAAATGGGGATTTTTGAGAATGCGATTCTCAGTTGGTAGACATTGGTTTGTTCGGGACGCGTAACGCCGACTGAAATCGAGGTTGCGTAAGGTACATTACCTCCTCATGTCCTCACAAGTCACAACTTCCACCTATCTCAGCATTTTAACCGTTATGACCTCCCCACCCATTGTTGTTATTTATATCACTTAAAGAGATTACCTTGACAAAATAAAAAAAAAAAAAAAAAACGAGATTACGTTCTCCCTCTTTTATTTCGGATAAATACAACTCTTGCAAAGAAAAATCAAGAAATGGTAATTAAAAAAATTGTTTTTGGCCATTACTCCGTCTAACATTCCCTTTTTTTATGGACATAGGCTTCTCACATTCTTTTATATGATTATACTAGCATAAAATGGGCCCACTTTTAATGCTCAGCTCAATGATATAAAACACAGGCTTTCTCATAGGTGTGTAAAAGGCCTAAATAATTTTGACCGTAAAACCAGCACTGACCAAAAATCCTAGGCAAGAAAAAAACAGGCCTATTACGCAAATAAAAGAATCTCTCGCTTCTTTTACAGTTTTACATCAGAAGCTTATAATATATAATTTCTCATTTTAACCCCATTCGAGGGTCATTCCATAATTATCCTTAACTCAGAACACAACGCACGCCTTATACCTGTCTCTGATAGTCACTTTACACGTGTTGTTCTGCGACTGGTCCTTTCGCTGATTTTAGCATGTGGCGCGCCTGCGCCTGTATGTCAGCCGGCACAGGCTAAAATTCACCCAAATAATTGGGCCAAAATGTAAATATATGTTTTTATCTGGATTGGGTACAATATAATATTGACTTACTTATATGCTGGCTTACTTATTGTGGCATTATTGGCTGATCAAGAAGACAGATTTTTATCTGGAATTAAAAAACCAAATGAAAATTTATTTAGAATATTAAATAAAATATAAAGAAACTACAAATATTCATAAAACCACTCTATTAATGTGAAGTTTACATAACATTACGGTTCTCGTGGAAGTATTTTTAATATGACATGCTAATTTTTCTCTAAATATTTCATTTCAGATGTCTTCATTGAAATTATACATACATACATGATTGGTTTATTACATTTATGGTACTTATCATTTATGTTCATACCATGTAAGAGAGATAATTTATAAGAAATTTATAAAACAAGGGAAATATTAAAAAAAAAGTTATTGCAAAAGATTATTAAAAATACTTCATGAATCTAAAGTCTTCATATCAATTGGAATCTTGGAAAATCCAAATAATAAAATCATTGTTTATATATAAATATTCACAATTTTTCAAAATTATATTACTACACAAATCATAAAAATACATGATGTGTATATATTTTTAGGTAAATGTTACGGTGCCCTCTCTTATTCAGAAGGTAATTTACCCTCTTTAACAAATTTGATTAAAATTAATTTAATAATTAGTATTTTTTGAAATTTAAATGTATAATTTTATCTAAATAAAAGTTATTTGAGATATTTTGCATTTTTTTCTATAAAATGAATAAATAATATTACATTTTTTCGTTTATTTATATCATACCAAAAGGACAAGTGATATAATAATTTTTTTTTTCATTCTCTATAGTCATAATAAATCAAATTCAATGAAATTGAATAATAGAGAAGTTATTAGTATGCATTTCAATTCTAAAAAAATTATTTATTAAGTTAATTATGACTCAAAACGTTAAAAGAGTAAATTACCCTTAGGATAAAAGAGGATACCATAGCATTCATCTTTATTTTTATTAGTATTCCCCTAAAAAAACAAATATTAACATATCAATAATAAGATGAGCTTGTATAAGTACTCAACGTACATTATTCACATTTGTTTGACCGTTCCTACAATTTCGATGGGGTTCATTTTGATGGCTTGAATAGATTAGCATATTAAAATGATTACTGTAGTGTTAGAATCTACAATTAGAAGTAGTATCATTAAAAAAGGTTTATTGTAAGAAATTTGTTATTAAATCTTATCTTAACAGTATACAATTGGGAAGCTCAATTACTAACGTGGCGATTGGAGAGAGAATTTAGGGGGATAAATGTTTAGGTGTCATTATTAGAAAATTTATTTTTTCAATTATTTTTAATTGGCATAATTAACCGAATTTAAAATTTTAAATTTCAAATATTAGATACGATTGTTGAAGTAATTTTAAAATGATTTATTTTTTAATTAAATTATAAAATTTTATATTTATAAGGTTGTTGAGCGATTTTAAATAAAATTTTTGTATGTTTATTTTTTACATTAATCATATTTAAAATTTCAAAATCTTAATTTTATCTTATCTTAATCTTATTACGATTAATCTTATAAATTTTAATCAGAAGTACTCATTAGAATTTTTATTTTTTAATTAATTTAGAAAAAAAAGAGCAAGGGAAGGAGAGTGAGAGAGATAGAGAGAGATATATTGCAATAGAGGGAAAGAGAAGAAGAGAGAGATAGGGAAAAAGAGAGGAGAGAGAGATAAGGAGAGGGAGAATGGGGGAGGGAGAGAGAGGGGGTGAGAGATAGAAAGGGAGAGAGAGGAAGCGAGATAGGGAGGAAGTGACGGAGAGATATAAGAAGAGAGAGATATAGGGAAAAAGAGAGAGTGATAGAGAAAGAAGGAGAGAGATAGGGAGAGGAGAGAGAGAGAGATAAGAAAAAAAAGAGAGGGAGAGAGAATGAGATAGGGAGGGAGATAGGGAAAGAGGGGAGAGGGAGAGAAGGAGAAAGGGAGTGAGAGATAAAGAAAGAGAGAGAGTGAGAATAAGAGAGGGAGATGGATAAAGAGAGCACGAGGGTGAGAGAAAGACATGAAGAAAAGGATAAAAAGGAGGAAAGAAAGATACAAGAAGGGAATGAGGGGAGAGAGAGGGAGATAGGTAAGGAGCAGGGGAGAGAGTGTTAGAAAGACTTAAGGAAATAGAGAGAGGGAAAGGAGAGGGAGGGAATGAAGGTGAGAAAAAAAATAAAGAGAAAAAGATGGAGGGAGTGAGGGGAAGATAGAAGAAAAGAAGGAAAAAGAGAGAGATAGAAAAACAGGGAGAGGGAGAGAGAAAGAGAGAGATAGAACGAGCCGGAAAGAGAAAGATAGAAAGAGCGAGGGAGAGAGATAGAAAGAGAGGGAGAGAGACAAAGGATGAGAGAGAGATAGGGAAAAAAAGAGATGGAGAGAAAGAAAGAGTGGATAACTTATTTCTTACAAATCACTCTATCTAATTTATTACATTAAATAAATTAAAATACAAAGTCTGTACATCTCACATGTTAAATACTAGTTAAGAAATATTATGCACTAATAAATAGATTGTGTGAGGCTTAAGCTACATGTCCATAAAGTAAATAACATGTAGTAGTGCAAAAGATATTAAGTCTTACATTTGTATATAAAGTATGCACCTATTATATTATTTTGTGGTATTGTAAAAAAAAATTGAATAAAAAATATTTCATAGTTAATTTTCATAACACAAACTTTGATATTTTTTAACAGATATTTTATTTTTTAATTGTGTATAGAATGCAGTACTTTTTGGGGGTCAATATCCTTCCATCATATTTCTTTTTGGTCACATATTTGAATTTTTTTTGTTTTGGACATTATTTCTGGCTTTAATTGTTAGACAAAACATAGGGGGTTGAGAGGGACACAAAAAGGGAGAGAGTGGTGGAAGAATGCATGTCCATTTTCTCCCATTGGATTCCCTCCCTAAGGTCCTTTTTTTTTTGTCATCCTATTTTTTCACAAACACTAACAGCAAGATCAAATCATTTGCACCAATAATAACCCAAACGGACAAGCCCATTCTATTAGTGGTCCAGCTTCCTACCGCAGCTTCTTCCTAAACGGCTGCCATATCAAGCTGAATGAATGCCCAACAATTACTGTCACACACTGCAGAGCTGCTCCCTCCTACACCTCTCTCCAATACGCGTCAAAATCTTATGGTTTAAAATAGAATCTCTGTCTCTGTATCACATGGTCTCTGTACCATAGAATTTTCATAATAATAATAATAATAATAATAATAAATATTTTTTTTTTATTTCCAACTCTTCTTGGAAAAAAAAGTACTAGGTGAAGAATAATTGAATGCTTTTTTTATTTTCATCACGTCAAATTTTTACTTGATGCTATATTTGGTTCCTAATTTAATAAATATGCTCATCAAATGGTGAGTTTGTTATATTTCATTTCTTTTACTAATGTAAAAAAAAAACACAAATGTCACAAAAAAAATTGTTTTTTATGAACTACGTTAGATAGTATATTAAAATTAGTAATTAATATATCATATATGTTAAAATATAAAATATAAAATACATATTAAAAATAAATGAAACAACATATATTTATAAATATACCTGATTTTAATTATTAATTTAGATATACATATATTATTTTTTATTTTTTCCTATCTTTTAGTCACATTCATGATATACTTCTTTTTATTCTTATTTAAATGATTTTTTAAGACAATTTTTTTTTTGGCAAGTTACCATAATAAACTAAACCTATTCCAATATTATCAATATACACTAAAACAAATTATATGATCAGATTGCACTAAATCTACATTTCTAAAAAATCCGTGGCAAGGTCCTTGATTTTCTAGAATCCGTTGGACCCTGCCACGGATTCTGACTATTTTGTTTCTCTGAATCCGTGGTACCTTGCGACGAATTCTAAGTAATGTAACTTTGGTCAGAATCCGTGATACTCTGCCACGAATTTAGCTTAAATGAATGGTATAAGTTCCGTGACAGGGTCTTCGGGTTTGGGTAGAGAGAAGCATTTTTTTTATTTTAGAGAGAGAAAGTAGAGAGAAGTGAGAGCAAAATCCAATGGCACAACGATCGCTCGAGGAAATTGCTGCGGACGATAGAAGAGTCATGTACCGGCTCGATGATGCGACAAATCTTTTGATTCGTGACACTCCGACAAGTGCATTGGATCCCACTCATGATTATGAGTAACTCAAAGAAAATGATAAATATGGATCTTGAATGCATGAACATTCAAAGAGCTTAAGAACTTGAGAGTAAAAGAGAAGGATGGAATTTTGGAAAAAGATGAATACTGATATACTTTGATTTCAAAGAAAATGTTACAAAGTAATATCCAATTATCAAAATGGAATAATTCTCTCTAAAACTAACTAAAAAAAAAAACCCAAAACTACTTAATTTCCTTTGATCATTGAGAATTCACCTATTTATAGATTTACAATTCCTAAATGAATTATAAATTCTCTTGAAATGAAATTCATAAAAACTGAATTCTGCAGATTTATGTCTTGGGCTCACGCCAAGACTTTAATGCTGGCACCTAGGCGTGAGTGAGCTGGGGTGCCTTGTTCCTTTGCTTGCTTCGGTTCACGCCTATACTTCATGCTCCACGCCTAGACTTTGGCACATGTGTCTTCTGCTAGCTGCGAGTCACGCTTAGGCGTGGTGAGTGGTGAAAGCCCACGCTTAGGCGTGAGTGTTGAAGTGGTTACGCCTAGATTTCTTGTAACACCTCACTACTGACAAACCGTGTCGCGGACGCGTTTTGCCAATGCTAGGTTGCTACGACCACTTTTCTTACTTTCCTGTAGGTACCGGCCATTTAAAACCACATAACTTAACTATCAGTTTATATGAAAGTAGAGCCATACACATATGTTACAAAAACTTGTCTGTACATATATAAAATATCTGAAACAATGGTTCATCGACAAACTATTAGCCTGCGAAGCTTAGGCTTGACATACATACACTACATGACTCTACATACAAACACTCCTATTTCTCCAAACTCGACCAAGACTCATATCGACGCAGCGGAGAACTTCTACGACCATGATATGCACCGTTGCTTCGCTTATCTTCCAGATTGTGAACCTGCAGTCTGAAAAATAGTTGAACAAATATGGGGTGAGAATCCCAGCCACTGGATTCTCAATACGGTAAAGGCTCCGAAACTACATAAGGTAAGCTAGCAGGATCACACGAGGCAATCCTACTCGTCACTCGGGTTTTCTCAAGATTCATCTCACAAGCGCGACATACAAGTCTCTCTTAGATGCTATTTGGGTTCCTTTATCTAGTGTTCTTTCATCCCCTCTAATCGTTTGTCTCAACTATTTCCTCTTCTATTTCGTTCCTTTCTCATCTTACTCTCGCCCAAATCCCGATAATACACTACAAGAAAATCACTCATTCAGCCACACTTGAAAAGTGACTCCAAAAGTTAATAAAAATGGTGCCTTAGGCAAAAGAGCCACTTATTTGGCTAAGGAGGCGCTTTATGGGGTGCACTCTATACAAAGTGACTCCTATTCTCAAAGGAGACGCTTTTGCTATCAAAGGAAGCACTTTTCCATAGGAGAATAGGAGGCGCTTTTAAAGTAGTGCTATGGAGGAGCAAAGGAGCCACTTTTTATGAAACTTTCAAGCCAACATGGAAAAGAACAGAGGACACTTTTTTTCGCAAAAGCATCATTTTAAAAGTGCAACAATATTTAATACCTATAGCTACTCTTATGAAGCGGTGCCTAATGTTCTTATTTTTTTAAAAAAAAAAAAACACGTTTTGAGGCTTATTTTTTTTTGTGTTTGTTTTAAAACTTATTGAATTAATAAGATTATTATATAATATTGTTTAAGTAAAAAGATATGAAATAAGAAAATATGAAATATAAAATATTATTAAACAAAAAGTATCGAGATGTTTTGTAATGTAAGTAGGTATACATCTCACACGAACATAAACTAAGTCATGTACAAAAAATGCACCAACTAGTTAGAGAGTTTACTGCTAATAAACCAAAAGGATCTATCCAAAATGAAAATAAACCATCTTTCAACACCCAACTAACACTACAACTACGAGTTAAATATTAAATTGGCCCCTTTGGGGTTATGATCAAATTAGTCCTTGAAATTCAAATGGTATCAAATTGACCCCCCCACTTTTATGATTGTGATTTATATTGGCCCTTTTGTGAATCTTTGTCAAAAAAATACAGATGTGGTTGTTAGTTCACAACGCTGGGCTCTAATAAAATGGCGTCGTAATGTGTTCGCACCAAAACATTACCAAAATTGAATGTTTGAAGTACTTTGTTTACAAATATTTGATCTCATATGACACATTAAAAGAGAGATTTTAACTTCTTTTACCTTTAAACGACGTCATTTTGGTGTTGTTTTGGCCTGAACTCATCAAGACGTCATTTTATTAGAGTCCAACATGGACAATTAACAACCACATTTGCATTTTTTTTTACGAAAAATCACAAAAGGGCCAACGTAAGTCACAACTATAAAAATGAGGGGTCAATTTGATACCATTTGAATTTCAGGAGCCAATTTGATTATAGCCCCAAATTTGAGGGGCCAATTTGATATTTAACCCCTACAACTACTTCATCCTTGCCAAGAATCTTCAACATGATGATAACCACCGACTTTAATCTTCATGAATATCCCCAACATTATCCTGCAAAATTGTATGTAATATCACCAAAGAGTAATTATTCTTGAAACAGAATTTTCTCCTAACATTTTTAAATTTTCAGCAGGTACAATGCAAATAAATATAAAAGTGGTAAAGTCCTAACTATCTCAACAAAACTATGAAGCTAGATTCTCACTAACTAACTGAATCACTAACCAATTAACCAGTTACAACAAACTCTCGCTAACTAAATCACTAACCAATTAACTAATAAGAACAAAAACTAAGTTTTAAAAATTATTATATCTATTATCCTCAATAGTATGAAATGACAATTAGCAATATGAAAGTGTTTGAAACTTCCAAAACTGCTCTAAACAACAGAAACAACAGAAATCGAAAACCAAATGAGAGAACCAGAGAGCATAATTGTTAAGAGCTTACCACACCCATGTTTGGAGCATGAGTTGAACCATGAGCACTATTTGCATCAACCGGAGAGTGTTGTGCATCTAGTAACAAAGCTTCAACTTCTTCGGGCCTCATTTCTGGTTCAGATCGAAGAAGTAGTAATTTGACCATTTTCTGCAATCCGTGAATCTCTTCCGCTGTTGCTGCTGTTGGGTCTGCGCGTCTCCAAGCTGACTCTGCAAAGCGGAGACTTCCTGTTGGTGCTGTTGTTTGATAGCAGCAACTTCGGCATGCCTTCTTAAGTCGGTTTGTATAATAGATCTTCCGTAGCACCTAACCCGTCCCAGTTGTTCTTTCCCAAATAAGGACTGGAAAGCTTCCTCTTCTGTGTCACCAGAAGCTTGCCGACTTTCAAAGACATCCTGATCAGAGACAAATGTGTAAGTATAGTAAAATATCAACTTCCTAAATGCATAATATAATTAAAAGGAATTCAGTCGTACAATAGCATGTTGAGTTGCCTCATCAAGTTCTTTCCTTTTTCGATTTGTGTGCGTAGCGATGATTCATTAACGCGTATGCTGCACTTGAAAACTCAGAGAAGTCAAAAACAGCATCCATATACTTGTATAGACAAACACTTATATATGTAAACCCAAAGAAAGGGACACAAATTAAGCAATAAACGCTCAGGCCTGAAATCACCCACCGTGTATTGTGTATATTTATATTATGATTATGATTAATTAAAAGATTCAACATTCTTGGAAATTAAAATTAAATAATTAAATAATTAATTAATAAGAGAGAAAAAGCAAGAAAGAAACAGATATATATAGACAAGCTAAGTAGCTGCTACTGTAGTATTACTTAATAATAATGTACACATAGGCCAAAAGAAAAGAAAATAAAAAGAACAATTGTGTTTCATTTAATTAATCTGATGGTTGTGGTCAAGATGATGAGGATACCAAAGAAGATTAGATTCTGTCCTTGATTTATGCATTAGAATTAATTATACGAAACCAGAAAGAAACAAACATAAATAAATAATTAATTGTGTTCTTGTTCTTAGCTTCTCATATTGTGTTATGGCTGCGTGCTACATCACGATGAGTAGACTTGACTTAAATTATGATGAGAAGAACAATTGATCCAAGATTCTAGCATACCTTGAGTTGGTCTTGGTGGTGTAGCTACTACTGTACACTGATCTACCGCCTTAGTAGTATTCTCTCCACGAAGAAAACCCGAAGATGGTGGTGGTGGTGCTGATGAGTAGTGTTGTTGTTGTACTTTGGCGCCACTACTATTCTTTTCTGAAACATCACTGTAGTGTCAATTTAAATTTAATGGGGAAGAGAAAGAGGAAAGTAGAAAAAACAGAGAATGTTAAACTTGCAAATAAATACCTTTGGAATTTCCTTAGCTAGTTGCTCTCTTTCTTCATCTCCTGCAGTTTGTGTAAAAGAAAATTAACATATAGTAATATGTGATAAGAAGATATATACAAAACAAATATATTATATGTACATTGTAGAACGTATTTTCATCAACTCAGATGGATAGTCTTTATTCATTCTAACCATTTTTCAATATCTGCTTCCTTGAGACCTTGACCTGGTTAATTGGATTTACGCTTACTTTGAGGCAACCCATCCAACCCCAACACAGAAAAACAAAAATGAACTTCCAATGAAGCAAATAGTTTATCATCATTGTCATAAAACCTATTTGGAATATAAACAACAGAAATTCATTGAGATTGTTCTCAACAATTCCATAGAAAAGAAGGAAATATTTGCACAAATTTACAAGAAAAAAGATAGACCTTTTTTTTATATATATAGAAGGAGTGAAATAGAGGCAGAAGATGATAATAAATCAGAAATGAACCCGAGCAGTCCATTTGGAATTATGATCCAAACTAAGCACACTACAAGACAGAGGGGAGTTGGGTTTCTCTTTCTTATCAGTCCACTTGGGAAAATACAAATTTCATGCACATGTTATGTCAATCCAATAGGAATAATGGAATAATATACAAGATCATAGATAACAGAAAACATGCAAGTTTAGCATGTCAATTCCCAGAAAACAAAAAGACAATAGCATAAATTCAATTAACATTTCTTTAAAAATGAACATGCAAGAATGCCACCAATAAATAGAGAAGTGTAACATATTACCCTTTACAAATAGTTTCTATCTATGAAGGTAATTGAAATATAGACTAAGTAGAGAAGATGGCAAAACCACAGAGAAGCAAAGAAAAAGCTTCATCTTCATTTTTATGACACAAACTGAAATAAAAATGGAGGCAGAAGACATAAAATGCAGAATAACAGAAATAAAATTAAAGAATGGAGACACAATGTGACAGTATCTTTGTTCTTGAATCATGGAGATGATGGAATCATTACCTCTGCAACCATGGCTTCTCTCTGTCCTTCACAGGGAAGTTGATGGCAAATTGATGGCAAAAAGCAGTAAAGATAAGCAAAGAACCAGAGGAAGGTGGTCGAAGCAGTCCAAAACGCTGCTACTGCAACAAAAGTAGGAAAGTCATCAGGATTTAAAATGTACTGTTGGAGCAATTCAATTAATCAAGTACATGAATTTGTAGTTAGGGCCATAAATGTTTAATTCTTACAATAGAGATACTTTTTTAGCCTAAGATCACAAAATTGTTTCCAAGTAATTATGAATTGTCAACTGCGAAGAATATTACCCAAATTCCGTATGCTGACATGCTTCCTGCAAGAAAAAAAAACCAGGAGTTCTTTACTATTTTGTTTTGCAGTAACCCAATTATGAGAAATAAAACTAAAAAAGTGGAAGTAGCTGAGTTATAGCTAGGCCAGCTGAATTATGAGTTATGATACACTAACAGCCAAGTTATTCTATGCATCTCCTATTCCTCAACTAAGGCTCTCCAATTTTGCAAATTCTTAAACTCTCTTTTATGCACCCTTTGAAATGCTAATGGGACAAATTACTGCAGCATATTCATGTACATATTTTTTGGAAATTTAAACTCTAAAAACGATAGTCATTTTCATTAAGCCAACCCCATAAGCAAGGTTCCATAGACATAAGAGTATTCAAACTTAGATGTATGAGAGTGGCATTAGCCATTGACTGCAATAGGTTTAGGAAACTAATTCTTTCAAAATTAAAGTCCATTCACTTAAATCATCTAAAAATCCAATATACACACTGTAAAACATCTTACAAAACTTGTTAGAAAATTCTTGAAACTACTAACAAACCTAAACATTTCTCATATAGAAACTCGGGATAAATACTTGCTACCATGATATTACTTTTGGCAGGAGGAAGATAAATGCTAAATAGTTAAAGTAGTGAGTGAGGCAAATCCAATATACACACTGTCCTATTGCAAAGTATCTGAGGGGTAGAAAGGCTCAAAATGCAGAATGTCTTGGATTAGTTGGGAGAGTATATGAAGAACTAAAAAGAGATGGAGGTCTTGGTTTTTCATGGATCTAAAAGCTTAGAATCCAGCACTACTTGGAAAGTTGAAGAACTTAATAAACAGGTTTGAATTTGCATTTCTCCATTTTTATTCAATCAAAGAAGCAACAAGTACGCATACATATCTATTAATAAATCATTGATTACAGAAAACTCATCAATCATATTTGCCTTGACATGTTACTATTAAAAAATAAGAAACGGATTCATGAAATTCAATAAGAATAAAACTAATAAAAATTAGAATTGGCAGCGGAGATAGAATAAAACTAATCAAAATAAATTGATTCAATGACATGTTAGAATTTAAAAAAAAAAAAAGAAACGGGTTCATGCAAAGGGAAAAAGAAAGAAAAGAAGAAGGAGAACAACCTATTGCTCCAGCGGAGACAGAGTGCATAGACGCAAGCACGATCGTAACCCTAAAATCAAAATTACAAAATTAGAAACCCTAAAATCTGACCAAAATTTAACCAAAATCAGAGTATTCAATCAAGTGACAGTGATGAATGAGAACAAAATTGAAGACAAAAATGAAAAGGAAGGGAGATTGAAGACGGTTGCGAGATTGAAGACGCCGAACAAGGGTTCGGGAAGCCGCGACGCTACCACGGTGCTGCGACGGCGACAGCGACGAGATGAGATGGCGACTGGCTAGAACACGGTGTTGCGACGAGTTGGTGTCGGAAACTCACTCCAGAGGGTGGTGGTGGCTGGAGTGAGAGTGAGGGTGATAGAGACTGAAAGTGTGGCGGCTGCTGGTGGTGTGGGTCTGTGGGTAGCCGACGACGGTAGTGGTAGTGGATGTTGGTCGATGGTGGTTTTCGGTGTGAGAAACTGAAAGAGTTAGCAGCCGTCGGTGGTGGTTTCGAAGAAGCAGCAGTAGCTAGGTATTGTAACTTTTATTTGGGTTTCGAAGAAGAAAGTGAAAAAAAAAAGCGAAGTATTAGAAGAGGGGGACACGCGGCAAACCAATTTTGTTTTCATTTTCAATTGGCAGGTTCACATTACACAATACTAGATATCTAATACTACTTCGCTTCAAAAGTGCTTCATTTGATTTGGAAAAGTGATTCTATAGGCAGTAAGTTTAGGCTCCACTTTCTAAGTGATCTTCTTATCGTTTTAGGAGGCGCTTATTAAGCGATGCCACAAAAGTGATGCCTATTCTGTTGAATATTAAGCACTCTAAGAAAAGTGGTGCCTATTCTAGGAATAGACTACCCTTTTTAAGCGGTGCCTAAAAAAGTGGTGCGTTAGGGGTGATTTTCTTGTAGTGTACAAACAAACACAAGCAAGGCATACAAACAACCAAGTCAAGCACACAACATATACTGATTATTTAACAAGTAGGCATACCCAAACAATGTCAAACAAATGCACGTGATACATGCATGTCCCTACAGCTATGATGAGCTACCCCGGTTGGTTCCATTAGCCAACCCGACCGATCCAGTATATATCCCGGATCACTACCGTACGCACTTCCCCGAGAACAACTCGCTCATTGCCCTGAACGTTTACGTTCTTTTTTTCTCATATATATCTGGGGATTTCATTTCTCTATAAGTACGTCGAGACATTGGCCCTATTGACCCCACATGGCACACTATTGCCGTAAGCCAGGTCATTAGCCCGCTATTGCCGTAAGCCGGGTCGTTAGCTCACAGGACCCCACTTGCCACTTCGGCTCACGTAATGTCATCTCGGGTGACACTCTTCCTCCTATCGATGGGATATAGCACTATACATGAGATGTAGCTCTTTTTCCTTAAACATGTGGGAGTTTTTCCCTTTCTCATCCATTTCCTTTGAAAACCAAGTTCCTTACTCTTGGAATCGATTCCGAAGAGGAAGAATCGACTCCAAGTGGGTTTTGCACTTCAAAACTAAAATCTGGACTCTAGTAAATCGATTCTAGCTCACCCTGAATCGATTCACGGGCCCCTTGGAAACCATTTCTGAAAACAGAATCGACTTGGGGAGCATCCGAATCGATTCACTGCAACTTTTTCAAATCAATTTCGTCTTTGTCCAAACCTGAATCGATTCTGGAACCCCTCGAATCGACTCGAAACACTTGGAAAACTTTTTCGAAGAAAGCTCATCACCAGAATCGACTCTGAAGGGCAAGAATCGATTCAAGGTGATGGAAATTTGCCTCTGTTGAATTGTGAATCGATTCTCAGAGGTTGAGAGTTGATTCTTTACACTCGAAACTCAGTTTTGGTTAAAGAAAATGCTTAGAGAATTGATTCTATTGCAGATATAATCGATTCACCATAGCTTAAGTTTTCATCTCATTCAAACACTCAAATCCTTTGCTCTCTAGGCCAATCTCAACAGTTTCAAAAACATCTTTTAGATCACAACACATACTTCAAATCCATTTCCTTAAAACCATTGTCAAATCATTCTAAATCAAGATTCCGGCTTGCCGAAGCTCGCCCGAAAACCCATTTTCCTTAAAACGTTAGAAAACCAAAACCATTTCTTTGGAGAACCTCTTCTAAAACACATTTCAAAATGCTCCCCACTTTCTCAATACATATCTTGCCCCTCGGGCTCATCTTTCTCAAAATCATCTCATCATATCTACCATCTCATGTATAAGCTTTCCGTTATCTTTTCACAACCATGTTTGGCACGAAGCCTCACTTTTTCTTAAAACCAGTTCCGACACGAGGCCCCAATCACACAAACATCATCATGCATCATCATCAAGCAAGCAATTAACACATAGTTACATATACATACACAACTCAAATTTCTAACCATTATATCATATTCAAGGCTGAACTAGGTCCACTAGCCTATTTTATCATGCTAGATTAACTTATGCTTTGACGAATCCTAAACCGTACCTAGATTCCAACACTCAATATACATCGTACACAGCTCCACTGT
>JASCZI010272541.1:0-30979 GCA_036250425.1 Stylosanthes scabra | reverse complement strand
ATATATATATATATATATATATATATGAATATGCCAAGAGAGAGTGCAGCTATTAAAAAAAAAGAATTACAAAAATCAAGTGAATAGAAACACATGAAAGATCTTATTTACACAGCACAAGGTTAAGTTCTTTCCAAGGGTTATGAAGTAGATTCTAGGAGATTTACACCTAGTCTAACGAGCCCTATCTATGATTTGTAATGGACTTGTATGAAGATCAGAGTCGTTTGTTATGCTTCCAGAGTTCCTATATTCCCAGCAGCTACAGTTTCACCCAAGACCATTTACATTAGAAAATAGTAAAACAAAACCAACATCTAAATAATGCTTTCTTTCTTTTCTTCCCACAATTTTATTGTGAATCCAATAAATAATGTTTGTTTCAACAATTATAGGTGATAGCTAAAAAAAAAAAAAAAAATGCAAAAGACATACCTATTATCAACTTCACATATAGTTACCAAAAAAACCTCACATATATCACAAGTTCGAAGTAATTTTTTTTTAAAAGAAAATCTATAGTCTAACCATGTGGTTCTTAATTGTAAAAAAAGCAATTAAAGTTTATGAATAGTGAACTGTAAATCTATTCATTATTGGAGCTAAAATTTTAAAAGTTAATCAATCGAGATTCAATTAAAATTTTATCAATATAATAAAATAATATGTTTATATATAAAAAAATATATTTTTATAAAATAATTTTTTTATTTTATTATTTACAATCAATTAACCCAAGAAAATCATATCAAATCGATGGATTTAATCATTTTTTATTGTTCACTGTCAATTAATAATTTTTATTATAAATCAAACCAATTTCTATAAAGTTTGATTAGAAGAAATCCAACACACAGACAATGAAGTTTATAAAAAGAAGGCATGAGAAAAGGGATTAATAGCTTACAGCAGCTATGTTGATGGGTATCATAGTTGGTCTCTATGCATCGGAGGAGGTACTTAAAGGTCTCAGTCTCACAAGGAATAGTGAGAGCACCATTATGGTTAAACCCAAACTCATCTTCAGCCTTCTCCAGCAACAGCTTGAAGAGAGAATGTGTAAGGTAGCTTGTTGGAATGATGAATCTCCTGAGCTCAGGTCCAACATAAACCGCCAAGTACCCTTTTGGAACATCAGGTGGTGGCTCAGGGCTCTCACATTTGTGACCCTCCACTTCATCCAACTTACTACAGTTACATGCCCTAGGGGTATTTTCGTCATTTACGCCAATATTTTCTTGGAAATCAGAATTGTCAATGATGTTGTAGTTGGGGCTACTAGAAATGTTTGGTGTTGATGAGATTGAGGGTGATGAGGATGGTGAGGATGAGAAACTGTGCCACCTACGAAGCATTCCCCTTAGCTTCACAATCTGCCTTGCTTTGTTCAATTTTGATCTTTCTTGATGATTATTCTCGCCTTCCATTTTTAATATGTGTCGATCAAAAAGCTTCCCCAAGATTGATGATGACTACGTACTTCACTGCATCTGATGATTCTAGAATACTCTCATCAGATCTTCAACTGCATGTAAAAGATACCCGGGATCGGGTCGTCATGTACGTTATGACATGAAAAGCCGAAAATTCACTTGCAATTGTCTTTTTTTTTTTTTTTTTTAATTGAGAGTGGTAAACTGTTCATTAATTAAATATTTAGTTAAATATATCAAATTTTTAAAAATTTTAGATTTTTAACTTTATATAAAAATTGCATGCAAGTTTACATCGACTAAATAATATGAAGTTAAAGAATAACGCTACGCATCCAACGTTAGAGGACCAATAGGAAGCCAACGAGCGTAATTAAAAAAATAATAGGTAGTAAAAGAAAAAAAAAATATATTGGCTTCCTATTATTTCTTTAATATTGACTATCAAAACTTTCTCTAAATTAAATTAGCAGAAAAACAATAACTCTAGAAAATAAATATTTTATTGCTAACCAATATATATTTTATGTTTTATATTTTTTTTTAAATCTCTCACTATTTATTTATTTTGTGAATAAAGATAAATTAATGGTTGTTTCTTCCACCATCTCTATAAAATCCACTTCCCCTGGATTTTGGAATTATTTCTTTTTGTTAAGCATATAATTATCTAGTGCATTATTGTTTTTATCCTCATGAATCTTGAATGATAACTATCATCAACATCAAAAAAGTTTCCGGCTAAGATCCCCAAATTTTCGTGTGTATATATATATATATATAATAACAAATGATGAAAACGGTGATAAAGAATTCCCATCAAATTAAGACAACAAAAGAAAATATCAAATAAGAATAATAAGCCATCATAAACAAGTTTCTTAGGCAAGAGCAAGAGATTGATGATACCTGATATAGAACACGGCATTAGCCTTGAACATGAGATATAATAAAACATAGCCATGAATCCTCAAAAGTGTGGTGCAAGGGAACCTAGCTTTCAAGAAGGATTAAGACAACATAATAAGTTACAAAGAATTAGAATTTGATGAACAAATATGTGATCCGATTTTATACGTACCCTGATCAATTATCGCTGAAGAAAAGAAAGAACTAGATCTTGTTGTTTTTTTTTTTAAAAAAAATTTGCTTTCGTTTTTTTGGTAGCACTCCCTTGAACGTCGCGCTCGGAGAGTTTTTCTTTTTCTTCTTTTATTTCCTTTGCTTTTTGCTTTCGTTATCTTCCTTTAAAAAACAAAAACAAATGGTTTATAGAAGAGACTTTTCTTCATATTTTTATTTTTGGCTACGTTATTTATTTTTAATTATGGAAGTAACTAAGTCAATAAAAGAAGAGACCTTTTTTATTCGCTTTTTTTTTTTCCAATCACATATATTCTTTTCAATAACTATTACAAAAAGAATGTAAAAGGAAAACAATTTTTTTCCAACTTCTCATAAAAATAGTGGAAAATACCAATTAGAAAGAGAAAGGTAGAGAGATGTCCCCAAATCACCGATCTCATATGTGAATTTTGAGTCAAAATTAATATATATACTTTCTCGCTCTAAACATGTCCTAACAAAGAGAGGTGTCCGAACATCAAATTAAGCATATTCAATGAGGCTAAAAATGTTGGTGGAGAAATATGTTGGTGATTTTATTCAAAGCTCTAGAATATGATTAGGTGGGCATTTCATTCAAATACATTATGGATATGTTGGTGATTTCATTCAAACACATTACAAGTAGGAAAATGTATGTGATGCTGATTTATTTCAAACATTGTAATGATTTATAATCACTTCATCTCAATTCAATTCAATTTAATTCAAATCAATATAATTCCAAAAAAAAGTTGTTTCAAAAAAGGCTTGAGGTAGTTGAAAAATTTCCTGCAGGAGATGTGAGTGTTGGTTTGTTTTTTTTTTTTTTTTTGTTTAATAAAGTTCGAACTTTATATCTCTTGTAACGAAAAATGGCTAATATTATATGAGTTATCGGCTAACGTTCGATTTAGTAGTTATTTGAGTTATTTCTAAATTTATAATATGATCATGTTAGGCATTTGTTATAACGTGAAATACCTATCTTACACTCAACACTTCTCTCTATGCTTCTTAAGTTGCAACTGCGTGCATCACTAAACTTGGTTTGGATTTGAGAGTTTTTGGTTTGGTAGACCTTAGATACCTTGTTATTCTAGAAGCTTAAGACCATGGGGTTGGTGTTTAACAACAATATACAATGATTTTACTTATTCTATTTAATTTTTACTTTTTAGGTTTGTTTTATTTATTGCATATGATAGAGTCCAATTTGACATGATTCCCAACATGCCTAACATTTATGAAGCATGACAAAAATTGGAAAACACAATGTGGGTAAAACCCTTGTAATATTTTTTTGGTTACCCAATTTTTTATCATCTGAAATTAAATTATTTACTGATCTGTTTGAATATAATCAAACATATTCCTTTTACTATAGCTAGTGTATGTTTTCACTTTTCACTAGGAGTAAAATCCCTAATGTTTTACAATGGTTAGAAATATAAACCATATGTACCTATAAATAGCACTTTCTCGTTTTATTTTAATTGTCTAATTTCAATCTAACACAATAATTAAAGTAATTATTGAATTATATTAAAAATCTAAAAAATAAAATTAAAATTATAATAATACCCTTATTATTAATTGATTAGAGTGGAGGTGCATTAAAGATTATTTAATTGGTTATTAAAATTGTGAAATGGTATAATTAAAAAATTTTAATTAAATACATATTGAAATCATAAAATAGACAAATAATTTAAAATAAGAAAAAAGATAAAATTGGACAATTAAAATAAAATGGAGAAAGTATCACAACTTTCTATAACAAAAAAAATCTAGAATTTGATCATTATTAAAAAAAAAATTTGGACAAGATCATTGTTAACCTTTAGAACAAAGAATCTAAGAATAGGCAAATAAAAAAGATAAAGAAAATTTTATGCAAATTCAAAAGAAAAAATAAAAGAAATATTGCAACAGGAAAGAGTTAGAGATATAAACTTCAAAGTTAATATTCAAGTATAGTAAATTTTATATGAATACTTATTAAAAAACACTAGATAATTTAATATATTTGACTAAATTATAATTTAACGATTTAAAGCGTTAATTTCACATAAAATTATCTATTTGCAGGTGAGTTTTCATCGTACTCCACTCCTATCAATTTAAGCATTTGTTGAGTTACAATCAGACTTTCTAGAAAATATTGCGAAAAACCATGTTTTATGTGACGATCAAAAAGTTATTGTAGGACTACATACTTGTTTTTTATAAAATTTATGTGTTGATATTTATATTTATATTTTTCCATGCTAAAAATAGTATGTATGGATGTATCAATACACGTAAAGTCGTAGATTAATATATATATATATATATATAAAACACGCATGGTATGATGTCTTTCGTTTTATATATATTGTTGAAAAAGTGAAGTTACATATAATTAAAAAAAGTTTGGGTTGCATATGAGGCCTTGTTTAGAAAAAAAAAAAAAAAAAAAAACTTTTCGTACAAATACAATCTTCACTCTTCCGCGTTACCCTAATTTTAATTGTGTGACTATAAACACAAAAATCACATCCTCCTTCGAAAGAGAGATTATACCAACAATTTTTGAATGCATTACTACTCATAATTATTAACCGGGAAAATAAATTAATATTAATTCACGTCAAAGCAATAATAGAATCAGTAGAGAATGATTAAAAAGAAAATTCAACAAAAATAAAAGAAAGCTAAATAATTTTTTCGGTACAAAATTATGTGGCTTAGAGTTCATTCTTTTTTCTAAGTCTTGCTTCACCCATAGGCAATTTGAAGAACTACGCATGCATGGGTTTGTTATTTACTTGATTAAGAAGTAAACATATAAACGTCTAATATAAGAAGAGAAAGATAGTACAAAGTATTAACATGCATTACCTTAAAACAAAAAATACATTGCTGCGCTGCAAATTAAAATTACTTTGACACAACAACTAACCAAAAACATTAAAATTAATTTGGAAAGATTATTTGTACCGACAAAGATACGTTTTTCTATCAACAATATTACTTTATAAAAGAATTTTACAAAGATATAATTTTCCATTTCAAATTATATGTCATATGTATGATTTTTTTTTTTTTTTTGACAAAGGTTTGACCCAAAGGCCAAATCCACCCGACCCAGCTCCCAACCCACCCTGAATTCCCTTATCTTCACGATCCGAAGAAACCCCTCCGATCCCTCCCCAACAACTCAACGACACAACACAAGACTATCAACTCAGATCTCAAACGCTAAAACCAAAGGATAAAGAAAGAATACAACAAACGAAGATTGAACAACATCCATTACACACACCGAGGGAGAGCTTCAGATCGAAGAATATGACTGATGGAGGGTGGTCGCCGAATGCACCAAGATGGAATCAGAGAGCCAGCTGTGGCCAGAGAAGCGACTTCATGAGCAAGGCTGTTTCCACTTCTAGGCACCCACGTGAAGCCACAGTCAGGTATTCCTCTTCTCAAATCCCCAATATCCTCTAGAATGACGTTAATTTATGCTATTGTTGTTTGAGATTTGATTGCTTGAATTAAGGTTGCAGAATCCGACTCGAAGAGGATTTTGTTCATGTTTAAGTTCTTTGCTATGATCATTGCTTGCCTTAGAGCTAATGCTTCCGCCGCCAAAGCTGATGATGCCAAAGATGGATTAGCTGTTCCTGTTAACAATTGTCCAGACTCATCTCTGTACACAGCAACAAGGAAACACCTGCTAGATTGGTTTGAGTAGGATGTATCTACATTGCATTTGATCCACCCTCTTGGAGTGGAATGCCAGGTAACATCTCTTGATTCTCTTCTAGTAGTTGTATCCTTTTGTTTGATGTTAGACTTTGTTGAGTCTGCTGTGAATTCCTTCTCTGTCTTTCTAGCCCTGAAAATGGTTAGATTTGGATTTGCATGTGAATGGTTATAAATAAAATTGTTCCTCTCTTTCCAAATTTCCCAAATTAAAAAACCAATTTTCCTGCTGTATCTTATACTCTTCATGACCTCCTCCTTTAAACCTGTTCAACAAGTTCAGAAACCAATTAGCAAACGATGTGACATTCATTGGATCAGGACAGTGTTGAGTTTGTGATCCAAACCAAACTACCTGGTCCAAGGACATTGTAGCAGTGCGTGCTCTGTAGTTTCTTCAACCTGAGAACAAATAGGACAAACATTAGAAGTAGTAAGCTTTTTTTTGCATAGATTACTTAAGACAGGGATAATGTTGTGACTACACTTCCAAAGAAAGCTCTTAATCTTTTCTGGAACATCCAAGCCCCAAATTTCCTTCCAAATAGAATTGTCCCTATTACTCGTCGATGCATACTTGGAGCTCTCACCACAAAAACTCCTCTTGAGAACTTGATAGCCAGATTTAACACAGTAATCTCCATTTTTACAAAAATCCTAGATTAAGTTATCTTCTCTATCTATGCAGCTAATAGGTGTTTTCAGAATGAAATCTGCTGTGTTGCTCTCAAAAAACTATCTAATCTTGCTAATATTCCAGCTGCGGTTATCAGATATGATATCACTGACTTTGTTAATCCCATCCTTTTTGGCCACTAGCTTAATACTGTTCCCTATCACCCATCTGTCTTGAAAAATATTTATACTATTGCCATTGCCAATAGACCAGCGGCCAATCCTTTTCAACAAATCTCTCCCTTCCAAGATACTTCTCCAAACCCATGAGACATTGGTTTTTCTTTTTATATCCCATAAACTAACATTGTTATAGTATTTAGCTTTCAAGATCCTCACGTACAGAGCATCAGGATTTTTGTGGATCCTCCAAGCTTGTTTCATCAAGAGGGCTAGATTCTGCAAGTAAAAGTCCTTAAAGCCTATCCCACCCTCACTTTTACTCCTGCTGATTTTCTCCCAGCTCAACTAGTGAATTCCTCTCTCTTTGCCATTGGATGCCCACCAGAATTTGGCTACTTTACTACACAGTCTACTGCAAAAACCTTTTGGGAACTTCAAGACACTCATGGCATAAGCCGGAATAGCCTGAATTACTGACTTAATGAGCACCTTCTTACCACTTTGGTTTAACAAGCTTTGTTTCCAGCCGCTCACCTTCTCATTTACCATGTCCTCTATCCATTTTAGAGTCTTGTTCTTTGATGCACCCCATTGAGCCGGAAGACCCAAGTATTTACCAGAGTTATCCCAAGATTATATTCCCAGAATTTCTTCAATGCTAACTCTAGAGTTGATGGAAACAGAATTACCAAAAATAAGCCCCGATTTCTCTAGATTAATTTTTTGACCAGTGGCCTCAGTATATTCATTTAAAATCAACAAAATTTGGTATATGTCTTCCTCTTTAGCTTTGGAAAAGATGATACAGTCATCTGCAAAGAGTAAATGAGTCATCTCCGGAGCATCCGGAGTGATTTTAACTCCGGAGATGCTTCCTTTACTCTTTGCCTCATTCATTAGGATAGTAAACATCTCTGCCATAATAATGAAGAGGTAAGGGGACAAAGGGTCCTCTTGTCTTAAGCCTCTATGGGGTCTAATAATGCCAGAATAGTTCCCATTAATTTTGATCATGTAGGTTACTTTAGAAACACATTCCATTATCAATTTAACAATGTGCTTATCCATGCCAAAGGCCACAAGGATAGCTTCCAGAAATGTCCACTCAACCCTATCATAGGCTTTATTCATGTCAAGTTTAATGATGACATTTCTGGATGCATCCTTCCCTTTGCTGTTTAGAGAATGAAACATGTCTTGAACAATTATAATATTGTCTTGGATCATTCTCTTTCCAACAAAGGCACTTTGCACAGGAGAAACAATAACATCCATAATCTTTTAACAAGCACTTTTGAAACAATCTCGTAAATATAGTTGCAGCAGCTAATAGGTCTCGGATTGTTAATTGATTCAGGATTATTGACCTTTGGGATCAAAACTAATGTGGTTTCACATATGTTATTCGGCAGAAAACCTTCTCTAAAGAATTGTTTGACAGCATTACATACCTCTTGAGAAATAGTTTCCCAATGATTCTGATAAAAATAACCCATTTAAGCCGTCAGGTCCTGGAGCCTTCATCTTGCCCATGCTAAATGTTGCACTCTTGATCTCTTCATTTGTGGGTTCTCTCTTCAGCTCTTCATTCATCTCCTGATTGATTCTGTTTTGCACTTTTTCAATGCAATTCTTAAACTTAAGGTTAGTAGTAGCAGTAAAGAGTTTTCTGAAGTGTTCCTCTGCCATTTTAAGGACTTTATCCTCTCCACTAACCCAGTTATTGTTAGAATCCTTAATTCTGGTAATCCTATTCTTATCTCTCCTCTGCAGTGTGGAAGCATGAAAGAAGGCCGAATTCTTGTCTCCAAATTGGAGCTATTTAATTCCTGATCGCTGCCCCCAATACAATTCCTCTTGCTTCCTAAACTTTTTAATCTCCTCTTTGATCTCATTTACTCTACTTTGCTTCTCCTCATTCATATCATCATTTTGAATAACCTCCAGTTCTTTTTTCTTCTTTTCAATCTCTAAAGAGGCTATTTTGAATTTTTCCTTGCTCCATTTGGTTAGAGCCCCTTTACAATTATTTATTTTTTGGTTAATTTCACCCCAGTGAGAGTTAGATGCATTACTGATTTTGTTCCACCCATTCTTAATGATGTCAGCACACTCTTTGTTTTCTTCCCAAAAAGCTTCGTATTTAAAAGTTCTATTCCTATTGCCTTTTGGTTCTAATTCAAGAACCAAAGGGCAATGGTCAGAACTAATGGCTGGCAAAGCATTAAGAATAGCATGTGGGAATATTTTCCTCCACTCCCAGTTAACAAGCTCCCTATCTAATCTCTCTCTGGTAATGAAGCCACATCTTGGATTACTGAACCAAGTGTATTTAGATCCTTTAAGATTCAGATCCATGACATTTAAGTTATCAGTGAATTCTCTAAATTTCTGAACCTGATTTGGTGGTTTAGAGTGTAGCCCATCCTTCTCCTCCTGGTTCAGAATGTCATTGAAGTCTCCAATTAGCAAGCTAGGTGTCCTCGGATCCCCTTTCCCTCTAGCCATCTCCTCCCACTGCTGCCTCCTTCTTCTTGGATCTGGATTCCCATACACACAAACAATATTCCAGTCAGTGGCATTATTTTTATCTAGTATATTAGCTTTAATATAATTATGGCTCCACACATCAACATTAATATTGCTATTCCAAAACAAACATAGACCACCGGACAGCCCTCGGGGTTCTACACAAAACATATTTTTGTAGTTCAGATTACTACTAATTCTATTACATTTTGGTTTCTTAACTCTAGTTTCCATAAGAAACAAAAGGGACGGCCTAAACTTCTTCTTAATATCTTTAAGCTCACTGATTGTCACAGGGGCCGCCAACCCGCGGCAATTCCAACTTAAGATATTCATGGCTTCGGGTGGGGCATGCTTAGGCCCGCCTCCCCAGCCATATCAGCAAAAGTAACATGTTTCTTTTTCTTCTTTGGTTCTTCATTCATTTCTTCATTTCTGTTACTATTAGTGACTGCTTTACTGTAATCTTCACTAATTTCAGCAGTTTTCCTTTTCAGGCTTAGTGTTGTCTTCATCACATTAGCTAGCTCCAAGCCCCTTTGCTGGTATTCCTTCATTTTTTGTTCATCCTTGTCACACTCCATGTCAACATCCTCATCATCAGGCAGTTCCACAAAATATTGGTTGCTTTCCCTAGCTTTGTATTTCTTCTTGGCTGGTCTTTCATACTTCTGTTGCACTAACACTATCTCTTTTCCCTTGTTCAGATTATTGGCATCTGACTCCTCCTGCAGCTCCACTTGGTTGTCCACATTGTCTTCTTGTTGTACCACTTCATTGATAAGCTTGGTGCAAATGCCTCCTGATTCAATGAAGGATTGTATACCATCTGCCAGGTTCGGCTCCTTGCTTGATTTACCTCCACCTGTGTATTTCTCTACATCTGTCATCATCAGTACATTATCTTTGTCTGCCTCTTTAGCTTGTTCTTCTTCCATGTTTTCCTCTATCTGCACTTCAAAATCTTCGTCTAATGGTTGTGTTTTTGAATCTTGCACTTCTGTTCCTGTGTCATGAATTTGGCTTGATCTTTTTGAGCTATAGTCTGCTGTGTTCTCAGTGTTGTTCCTACTCCCATCTTTCCACATTTTTCTCTTCATCAAGTTGGTTTCATTGTCTTCTTCACTATCAGAGTCGGCCTCCTCCCCTTTCTGCTCTGGAAACTCTTGAACATTCTCACGTTTAGTAAGGGACAGAGGCGCAGCTCTCTTCACGCCGAGCCCTGACTTGTATTTGGACTCTTCAGGATCATGCTTCGATGTAGCCTTTGGGAACGAACACTCTTTCTTAGCATGTCCTATTCTCCCGCAATTGAAACAATAGCAGTTACTGATGCGCTCAATTTTGAATTCTATCCACACCTTCTGCTTTCCACCTACCCTCAGCCAGCATCCTAAGGGTAGTGGTTTAGAAATATTGAAAGAAACCTTTACTCTCAGGAAAGATCTCTGCAGCATCTTCTTTCTCCACGGATCTTCCACTTCTATAATAGGCCCAAGTCTCTTGGCAACTCTCACAGCTGTTCTAGTGTTCATGCAAGTAAATGGGACTCCATGCATTTGGAACCATAAGTCAATTTCCTTGTGACTAATGTCAAACAGTGAATTGTTGCCAGACCAAACATGCATATTAACCAAGCCGCTTTTTATGCTCCAAGGACCTCCCCTCCAAGTTTGAAACCCTTTATTTCTGTCCTAGAAGCTTATCAACACTTTGTTTCTTCCAACTTTCGTGATAGTAACACCTTCCAGTTGTCCCCATATTCCCATCAGTGAAGCTCTGATTGATTTGAAGGTTAATTCTTTTTTGCAGAAGACTTTTGCTACTAAGTTGAACTTTTCCTCATCGAAATCATCTTCCATTCCTTGTATCGCTTCAATTTCTTCTTCTTCAATTGGGTGTACCTCTATATGTCTGCGATTCACGTTAATTTCATCTGCATGTTGACTTGTATCTGCATGCTCCATTCCCATGCTATGATTGGCTTCCATTCTTTCGAATTACCAGCTAAATACGAAAATTATATTGCAGGTTGTGATCTGATGGAATTGACGATCTTCAGCTGTTACGTACTTGTGTTTTTTCGAAGAAAATACTCTGAGTCTTTTGCATGCAAGTGAAAGGTTAAGGCCAAGGTGTATCCGGGTTTGGGGGTCAATTCGGTTCAGGAAAAGAGTATAGATGTGGTTATATAAGATGAGGGGAAGGAGATTAGGGGATACGGTTGTGAATTGGGGTGAATTCTGTTGAAGAAGATGGTAGCAGGGGGGTATCAAGGTAGTGTTGGTGAAGAACCTTACGTTCTTAAATTCTCTCCTATTGAGAGAAAAGCTCTCCTATTGAGAGAATTGGCGACTTGACAAAACAAGATTAAACTATATATGTGTGATGTTTGATAGGATATAATATAGACTTTGAGGGGAGGGATTCTATAATTTTGTTAGATTTGCTGTAGCTGTCCCAGAAAATCATGCCTGCCATTATTATTTCACACGCAATTGTAAAGTTCTCATTTCAACAAACAAATTTGTCATTTACTTTTTTATCCATAGATTCCACCTAAAGTTCTCATTCCACCTAACTTTGTTATTTATAAAATCTTTCTTTATAATAATTTATTGTAAGAGTTGTGTCGAAAACTAGGGTTAGCAAAATGAAAAATGAGCTTTAGCTCTTTTCGACCTTGTTTGTGTATATGGGCCAAGCTTAACAAAAACAAAAGGATGCTAGAGCTAAAAAATATTGTTTCCTTGGTTACCAAGAAGGGACAAAAGGATATCTTCTATTGGAATTGCATTCACGAAAAAATATTCTTTCAAGGAATGTAATTTTTTATGAAAATTCTTTTCCTTTTTCTAAAACTACTTCAAAATCAAGATGATTAATTCGAATCCATTTGCATATGCTAATTTATTAAATTTTCACATGCACCTGCATCCCCATTCATGATGACAATTCATCTTATGCATATTTTGGGATAGATAGCATTGACCCTCCTGAGGAACTTGCTCCTCTAGGACTTCAGGTTAATGATTTTGTTTTCCCAACTTCTAATTAAGCACATGCTACTGCAGAAATATCTACATCACCATGTAACACTCAAATTGAGGCCCTCAACATTAATGAGAACTTGCCCCAAGAAGATTTTAGAAGATCCACTAGAACTAAGCAGCCTCCTACATATCTAGCAGATTACCATTGCATCAATGCTATCATTGGTCCTGCTACACAATCAAGATATTCTTATGTGTCTCTATTCAATTTAAGCACAAATTTTAAACATTTCTCTTTAGTCATTGATGAAACTCGTTCCGATGGTAATTTCACAGCATTAATTGACTAATGATCACCCTCTTATCATTTAAACACTATTAAAATAGGTCTAATTGCACTTAGTAGTTCCTTAGGGCTGTAATTGTAATTATCTGCTATTTCAGTCAACATTTACTATGTTTTGAACTGTTTGGAAGTGGCCGGAGAGAGCGAAAGGAACGAAAGGATCGCAACAAAACCTAGAAGGCCATTGCTGGACCAGATGCGTACGCAACAGTGAAGTCATGCGTACGCATCTAGACGTGGGAGGCACGCCCAAAAGGCGGTTTCGGTAGAGATGCGTACGCATACAAGGCTTGCATGTGTACGCATCAGAGGTTTTCATTATCTATAAATAGAGGAGCCTTTCACCATTTCAAGGGAGCCCACTTCCACATTTAGCTTAGATTCTAGGGTTCCATTTAGGTTTTCTTGTCCATTCACTAGCCAGACTTTTTATTTTTTTTTATTGTTTGTTTGTTTACATTACTATTACTCTGTTAAAATTCCTTTTTAATCAAATTACTTTACCGTTGTTCTGTCCGTTTACCTTTCTGCAATCAACGCTTTTTCATATTTTTATGCTGCCAATTTATTTTCATGCTTTTACAATTTCCGCAATTAGCGAGTAGAGTCCCATAGTATCTCGGCTGTAGGGTGCAATGTGCAAATGACCTTAGCTGTGGGTCCCCATAAGATTAGATGGGGAAGGAACGGGTTAAAACCGTAATGCTATTCGTACAACCCTGCTAGCAAAGGGGTGAGGTCCTTACGATACGGGTTCACCACGGTGATAACAAGTACAAGTGCATTAGGGCCTGGTGAAAGCAGGGTTCCTAAAGAGTTCGTTCAGCCCCAGTTGTTGGATCGCAGACTCCAACGCCAGTCCAATCAAGTGCATTAGGTCCTGGTAACAGCAAGATTCTAAACAGTTCGTTCAGCAACTGATCAGTGGGTTGGATCGCTGACTCCAACGCCATACCTGCACCCTTATGAGTCTGACTCGAATCTAGTATCGTGGGACCAGTGTCTCACAGCTAGTCTGCTAAGGATATGCGGAGGTTCCTCCTAGGGGGTGTATAATCGATCCGAGACATAGTAGCGATTATAGGGATGCACAGTATTTCAACCCACGGCCGGGGCACTCATTTATTATTATTATTCAACTGCTTTTAACTGCTTTCAAACTGCGAACTGCTTTCAAACAAACTCAACTGCAACCAATCCCCAATCAAAAATAAACTTTCCATTTCGCTTTCTTAGCAGAACGACCCGAGTCCCATACTCGGTATATTGGTTCCACCCCTGTGACACTTTTTAAAATGTTCCGACACCGTCTGCAAGGGATAAGGTGCTTTCAGCTACAACGACGAAAGCTCCCCCACCCGAGCGGGCGTGTCATGTTTTTCGCGCCGTTGCCGGGGAAGCGGAATATTTGTTTATTTTTTATTGCCTGTGAATACTGTACATATTGTTCTATTTTTCTTTTTTTGAATTGTTATTTGTATGCTAAGGTCGCATTCGGATCCTGGTTCGCTGTTGTTTGATCCTGAAATTGAACGAACCTTACGCCGAACAAGGCAAGCTAGGCGCCGAGCTGAACTTGCGAGACTGGCATTAGATAACAATCCTTTTTATTTTTCTGAATGTAGTTCCGACTCTGATACACAATCTAGTTCTTCTGTTTCAGGTACTCCTACCATGGCAGAACGACTAACTCTCAAACAGTTGGGTGGTGCATGCACAGCATTCGACAACCTGCCCAACAGGTTCCCTGAGCTCAGTGCAAACTTCGAACTCAAGTCCGGGTTGATAAACCTCCTGCCGAAATTCTGTGGCAGGCCTGGTGAAGACCCCATCAAGCACATTAAGGATTTTGAGGTTATGTGTGCCACCACCAGAAGGACCAATGGTGATGAGAATGCAATGAAAGCCTTCGCTCTGCCTTTCTCTCTGGATGATAGGGCGAAGGGTTGATATCACACCCTGCCTGCCGACGTAACTTCCGATTGGTCAACCTTCAAGAAGAGGTTCTTGAAAAAATACTTCCCGCCGTCCAAGACAAATGCCATCAAAAAGGAAATCTCTGGGATTGCACAACTTCACGGGGAAACTTTACACGAATACTACGAGTGGTTCAAGAAGTTGCTCGCATCGTGCCCCCATCACTCTATATCTGATTTCCTGCTCATTAACTACTTTTGCGAAGGATTGACACCCACTGGCAAGGCAATGATCGACGCTTCCAGTGGAGGAGCTCTGATGAACAAGACGTCGGAAGAGGCATGGGAAATAATTGAGACAGTGGCTGACGCCAATCAGCACTTCAGTAGTAGAGCGAAGAGTAGTGGCGTGTACGAAGTTGAGCCATCCGAATCTACATTTCTGATGAAATCCCTATCGGATATTGCAGCAATGTTAAAGGAAATCAAGGAGGGACAGCAAGCGACTCCAGTTATATTAAAACGGCAAGTGGACGACTCACAGCAGAAACCAATCAAGTATTGCGGAATTTGCTCCTGCAATTCCCACCACACTGATGAGTGTCCACAACTTCAAGATGATAACACTGTAGCCGCTGCGCAAAATTTTGTGGATTTCACCATCATACCATCATACAATAAGCAATATCGCGTCCAAGGACCAAATGGCCAACTCACTCGATGGAATCCGTCTCCACAACAGCTAGCCCAATCCAGGCAGCCTTACATGTCAACTATGCCCCAAAACAATCAGAATGTCAGATATCAACCTCCGTATCTCCGTCAACAATTCCCCCTGCCAATGATCCCCCGAATAGTTATGAAGAGCTCGAACGTATCCATCAAAGGGAAAACCAGGAGATGATGGAAATGCAGAAGCAAATAGCAATTAGACTGAGCCAGATGGCAAAAATGTTGCAAAAATCAATATGCTAGCAAATCCAGCCCCAGCCTCAACCACCTATTCCCAATCCTCTACCACCTCAACCTTTGCCAAACCCCAAAGGATTCTTTAATGTTATCCAAGATGAGGTAAGAAGTGAGGGAGAATCCAAAGATACGGATGACGAATAGGCTGAACAACATCTGTACGAGTTATTACTTGAAATGTCTGGTTCAAAAGACAGAGGGGATGCTGATAGTAAAGGTTTAGTAGATTTTTGTGAGGAATACGACAATGACTACAAAGAGGATGAGCCTGACCAAGAAAGGGAAACTGAGGGTGAGTGGGAAAATGACACGCAGGGCAGTGATGAAAAATTACTTTTCGTAAATACAATCTCCAACGTAAAAAGGGACGAAGAGGAAATGCCGACAAAGTGTGAAGACCCAGGTGCTTGTCTTATCACCTGCAATATAGGAGGAGTTGACATCCACGAATATTTGTGTGATCCTGGGGCCAGTAGGAATATTATGCCCCATGAACTATACGAAACTTTAGATTTAGGCCCTCTTAGAAAGAGCAAGGAAGTGTTATCCACTGCTAATACTAGCATTATGTCAATAGCCGAAATCGTGGATAACGTGCTAGTTAAAGTGGGGAAATTGACAATTCCAGCCGACTTCCACATCCTCAAGCCGACACTAGAGAAAAAGAAAGGGAAACCCCAAGTCCTACTGGGGAGACCATTCCTAAAAACTGGAGGATTCAAGCAAAACTATCACGACGATACAATCGAGTTTTCGGCTGGAAAGATCACAGAAAAATTCCAGATAATCCAAAAGGGAAAGGATCATAGCATACAAAGAGATGATGGAAGAATGCGTGGCAAAGAGTAAGCACAGACAGAAATGATTAAGGTACTGGCAAGAGGATGGTTGAAGAAGCTAAAAGAATATGCAGGACAGAAAGAAAAAGAGGAAGAGCTGGAAGAAAAATGTTGCGCGAAACATAAAAGCCAGAAGAAGGGGCCAGACAAAACCCATGAGAAACCACCAGCGGAATACCCGAGTGTAACCAGGATGCTGATAGAGGAAATTCTTTACCATGACAAGGGAGCAGATGCACACTTGGTAAGGAATAACTCAAAGTGGAAATAACAAAACCAACACCGGCACGTCCAACTTAAGGAAGTTAAACAAAGGTGCTAGGTGGGAGACAACCCACCGAGGTAATATCTATCTAACTCTAATCTTATCTAATTGTTATATTTGCTTAATTAAATGTGCCTAAATTGATTAAAATGCAATTAGATGAGTCTTAGGGTAGTCGTTAAAAAAAAAAAGAGAGAAGTCTTGATGCGACGCATCAGACAACTCCTTGCGCACGCATCCTGTGCGCGGGAACAAAGTAAGTGAAGAGTCACCTTGATGCGTACGCATAGCTCCTATGTGTACGCATCCGACACGCATAGGCCGCGCATCAGCGCCTATAAAAGGCCATCATTCTCACTCTTTTTTCTCTTATCTTTTTCCTGCTTTCCCTCCATCATCTAAGTTTTCTTTCCCTTCTCTTTTTAATTATTATTTAATGTTTTAATTAGTTAGTTAGTTAGTTTAGGTGTGATAGTTAGAGTAGTTTAGGAGTAATTAGTATGCATATTAGGATTTAGTTTAATAATAATTAGTAATGGTTAGGGGTAGGCTTAGATGACCTTTTTGTATGCTTTTGTATTTACTCATGTGTTGCCTATACGTAATAAAATTAGAGAAATTAATGCAGGTTGCTAGTATTTATACATTTAATAGGACATATGCTAGCATTAGATGATGCCATGCTCTTTCTATGACCAATTACATGCTTGATCAACATGATGATTGCACATAAATATAATTTTGCATCGTTACCTGCCTTAATAAGCTTTTTATGCTAAATATTTGATTAACAATGTTTAAAATACAACATGGCAACAATCTTATGTATGCTTAATGTGACCATGTTAATTTTTGCATGATGGTTAATGGTAAAATTAAAAAAGCTCACACCCTAATTTTTGTGCTCTGCTGATAATTTATACAGATGGCTCCTAGAAAAGTCTACCCACCACCTTCCCGCTTCTCGAGAAGATTGGCTACATTGAGAGCCTGTCGAGCTAGGGACGAGGCCGGAACTGCAATTGCAGCACCTCACGATGACGAAGTTGTCAACATCAGCAGCAATTTTGACTCGGAACAGATTCCAGAGTATGTTCCGGGTGAGGGAGCGGGAATTGAAGAAGATGAAGAAGTCCCGGAATATATACCGGGTGTTGAGCCAATGGGAGAGGAAGAAGATCCCGAAGAGGAGCCAGAAGAAGATCCCGAGAAGGATCCGGAAGAGGATCCCGAAGAAGACCCTGAGGAGGATACTGAGGAAGAACCGGAAGAAGAACCTGAGGAGGAGCAACCCGAAGCTATGGAGCAAGATGAAGAGCAAGAAGAAGGAGACCAAGAAATGACATTCGGCTGGGCAAATCAAGAAGAAGAAGAAGAAGAAGAAGAAGAAGAAGAAGAGGAAGATATTAATCTTTCGGACCACGATGACATCGTGGATTACTGGGAGCTCGCTCCCCCTCCTAGCCCATCGAGTGATGATGATGAGTAGATAGGTGTACACCTCCCCTTTGCATAGAGGACCGTGCAATTTTCAAGTGTGGGGAGGAAGGCATAGCACTGCGGTATATACGGCACATGCACAAGGGTCAAAATTTTCCAATCTTTCTGACCTTTACTATCTATGTTTATATTTTCTTGTTTATATTTAGTAAAAACTTGGTAGTGACTAACTCTTTGTGAATAGATGCTATATGTGAATATTATGCTATATATTAGGTTTTCTTAAAATTGTTGCTTTTCTTTTTGGGGACCCACCCGAAAATTTTTCAAAATGCTTTAACCGAAATTGATTTTCACACTTGCAATAATCATCCAACCATAGATGAAAGGAAAAGAATACACAAACCATGTGAGTTTTGAGCCTAATTGAAGTGGTCATTTTTACCACTTATTTTCCTTCTTGTGTGTTATTTCCTTTCCTATGACTGTGATTTTTTCCTTGCCTGATTCTCCATGTCTGTTGCTGTTTATATTCTATGTATTCATATGATTTAAGGCCTTCTTTGTTTTAGCCCACTAACCAAATAAAGTCTTACCCTGTACATTTATCCTTTGCACCCGAACTTTGAGCCTTGGATCCCTTTTTTTCTTATAATAGCCAAACATTAAGCCTCAAAAAGTGAAAAACCAGTGCACAACCCTACTTGATCTTTTGATTAATCCGAGATTTACCAGGGTGGTTTTATTTTTTAGAGAAGAAAATAAAGAGAACAAGAAGGACTATTTGTGTGAAGGATGAAAAGAATGGCAAACTCCAAAAAGAAAAATCAAAGGTATTTGGAGGGCACATGCGTGCACTGAAGCATTGAAAAGAAGGGCACTCGCACAAAACTCAAAAGGAATGGCTAGGAAATGAAAAATTCAAAAGAAGAAAAGTTCCGAAAAAGAACCTTGCCATTCCCAAGCAGCAAAGCTGCAGGAAAACACAGATAAATGAAAGTGCCATGCGACCAAAAAGAAGAAGTGCATGTCATGGAAACAAAATGGGGATGCGGGAATAAACTGAAGAACATCAGGATAGGTGTCTTGGATTAATCAGAATGTTCAAACTTTTAGCGCACATTTCCCAAATTAATACTTCCGAACCTTAACCCTGCCCCGTTACAAGCCCAGAAAGACATTTCTGATGATTACACAGGTATACTCAGCAACATGGATTGACGAGATGAAAGGCAAGTCAAGAAAAGCAGGAGTTGGATGGGAACCGAGAGCCTTTTTAACCCGATACACCGAGATTCTTATTCCTTGATTCTGTGTTTGGTGAACCTTTATGCTGTGTGAAATAAATTATATCTTTTCTGTGAGCTTAAACGGTTCAGTTGATTTAGTACTTGCTGCAGTACTCTCCGCCCACTCTTTGCACAGTTTTTTATTTCCTTCCATGTATGCATATTTATTCCTTCATAGTATTGGTGTTCACTCCTCTATTTTGATTTAATTGGGCATGAGGACATGCCAAGATTTAAGTGTGGGGAGGTGATGAAACCCGTTCCGATGGGTAATTTCACACCATTAATTGACTAATTATCACACTCTTATCACTTAAACACTAGCAAAATAGGTCTAATTGCACATAGTAGTTCCTTAGGGCTGTAATTGTAATTATCTGCTATTTCGGCCAACATTTACTATGTTTTGAACTGTTTCTCGTTCCGCATGATGCCTTGATGTGTGTGCTTAAGTGTTTCAGGATTTAACAGGAAAAGTTCGGAGCGGAAGTGGCCGGAGAGAGTGAAAGGAACAAAAGGATCGCAACAAAACCTAGAAGGTCATTGCTGGACCAGATGCGTATGCAACAGTGAAGCCATGCGTACGCATCTAGACGTGGGAGGCACGCCCAAAAGGCGGTTTCGGCACAGATGTGTATGCATAGAAGGCTTGCATGCGTACGCATCAGAGGTTTTCAGCATCTATAATAGAGGAGCATTTCACCATTCAAGGGAGTCCACTTCCACATTTTCTTAGATTCTAGGGTTCCATTTAGGTTTTCTCGTTCATTCACTAGCCAGACTTTTTATTTTTTTATTGTTTGTTTACATTACTGTTACTCTGTTAAAATTCTATTTTAATCAAATTACTTTACCGTTATTCTGTCCGTTTACTTTTCTGCAATCAACGCTTTTTCATACTGTTATGTTGCCAATTTATTTTCATGCTTTTATGATTTCCGCAATTAGCGAGTAGAGTCCCATAGTGTCTCGATTGTGGGGTGATATGTGCAAATGACCTTAGCTGCAGGTCCCCATTGGATCAGATGGGGAAGGAACGGGTTAAACCCGTAATGCTACCCGTACACCCCTGCTAGCAAAGGGGCGAGGTCCTTACGATACGGGTTCACCACGATGATAACAGGTACAAGTGCATTAGGGCCTGGTGACAGTAGGGTTCCTAAAGAGTTCGTTCAGCCCCAGTTGTTGGATCGCAGACTCCAACGCCAGTCCAGTCAAGTGCATTAGGTCCTGGTGACAGCAGGATTCTAAAGAGTTCGTTCAACAACTGATCAGTGGGTTGGATCGCTGACTTCAACGCCATACCTGCACCCTTGTGAGTCTGACTCGAATCTAGTATCGTGGGGCCAGTACCTCACAGCTAGTCTACCAAGGATATGCGGAGGTTCCTCCTAGGGAGTGTTTAATCGATCCAGGACATAGTAGCAATTATAGGGATGCACAGTATTTCAACCCATGGCCGGGGCACTCATTTATTATCATTATTCAACTATTTTTAACTGCTTTCAAACAAACTCAACTACAACCAAACCCCAATCAAAAATAAACTTTCCCTTTCGCTTCCTTAGCAGAATGACCCGAGTCTCATACTCGGTATATTGGTTGCACCCCTGTGATACTTTTTAAAACGTTCTGACACCGGCTACCAGGGATAAGGTGCTTTTAGCTACAACGACGAAAGCTCCCCCACCCGAGCGGGCGTGTCAGTCATCAACAACACACCGAGCCTAAACACTATAGGGATGTTCTATCTCAGGAATGTTATAACTACTATCAAAGTTGAGCTTCAATCTCTTAAAGAGAATCAAATCTAGGAACTTACTCAACTACCAACTGGGAAATTCTCAATTGGTTGCAGATGGGTATTTTATATAAAATTCAAACCCGATGGCACCATTGAAAGGCATACGACTAGACTGGTTGCAAAGAATTTCACCCAATGGAAGGTATTGATTATATTGACACCTTTAGTCCGGTTGTTAAGATGGCCACCTTGAAAGTCATTTTAGCACTTATTACTATAAAAATTGGTTTCTCAAGCACCTTGACATCAACATAGCATTCTTACATGGTGAATTAGAAGAAGTATTTATGACAATTCCTCCAAGTCTTGAATTACTAGCACTAGCTTGGTTTGCAAATTGAAGAAGTCTTTTTACGGGCTTAAACAGGATAGTCGCGAATAGAATACAAAACTCACATATGTTTTTCTTGATGCTGGTTTTTCCCAATCCGAGATAGATCACTCACTCTTCACAAAGCACATAGCTGGAGGTATTGCAATTATTTTAGTGTACTGATGGAAGGCGTTCTAGGCGTCACAAACAAGTTTAGTTCGGGAGTCCCTTGCGTTCGTGAGAATGAGAGAGAGAGATTGTCATAGTGGAACCCAAAAAAGTTATGAATGCGAGCTAAGAACGTTCCGTCAACAAAAAGGTGTCACAAGAGTTTGCAACCAAATTAAAATACTGAGTACGGGACTCGGGTCGTTCTCCCTAGGAATTGAAATATTATGACTTGTGTGTGGTTGTGAAAATGTTGGTGGTTGCAATTGTGTGTGAGTTGAGAGCAAAGAACAAAAAGAGAAAATAGATGATAATAAAAGGGTGCTTGGTCTTGAGTTGAGGTATTGTGTGTCCCTATGAACACCACTAATCCCAATTATAGATGGTTGTCACGTAAGTCACATATCCACACTCTGTCAAGAGGTCGAGTGGGTGGAATTAATGCGTATCCCGTAAGTCCTAGGCTACTCATCTAGTGTGATGGACCTAGGTCCTTGGAACTCGAATAATCCATCAAGTTCACCTCATTAAGGACTCACTCACACTAGCGAAAGCCTAGTGTCAACGGAATAGTTTAACTCGGGGCTTAACCCATCTTTGTCTTTAGGGACTAGTGGCTAAGATCATCCACACCTCAACCTATGACCAAAGCACAAGAAAACTACTCTAAAACTAAACCAAGCATTTTATCAAACATTTGGTGGGCATGAAGTAAAGGCATGATTATAACTATGAAATTGAACAAGCAAGATAATTAAGAGAGTAGAAAGGCAAGAGAATCAACAACTACAACTACTAGAAGCATAAAGGAACAATAGATCATAAAATAAAATAAAGCAAGAACATAAACTTAACAATTAAGAAAGCTATAAAGATGAGAAATAAGATGAAGAAACTAGAGATTCATTAACAAAAGAGTAAAGTATCCACAAATCAAACACAAAACAAATAGCAAAATAAAATTTTGGTTGGTGATGGTGATCCTAAGATGATGAACAAAAGAAATAAACTAAGAGAAAATGGGAAAAATAGAATTCTTCCCAAAAACTCTCTAAAAACTATTCTAAGCTAATGAGCCCCCAAAAAGGGTCTCAAAGGGATGGTAGTGAGTTGTGGTAGCATCCCTCTATTTATAGGCATCATATTGGCTTGAAATTCCCTTTTTAACCTTAAAAAATGAGTACAGACCACGCAATGGCGCGCTCGCGGACCTTGTGCGGGCGGTCGAAATATGGACTATTATACACCGTTGCGAAACTCGGGATGTTACTTTTCAATGTCGTTAGAACTAAGCCGTTTGGACCTCTGTAGCTCAAGTTATGATCAAATTAGTGACAGAATGTCAGGATTGACAGCATTAGGAGAATTTTGAGCACCGATCCTTGGATGCGAATTCGTCATAGAATCGCGTAGAACTGGAAGAAGTCTTCAACATGAAAGTTATAGATATTGAGTTCATCTTTCCAAAGAGTCCAAGTTTGCTCAAACCCGATGACTATAGCTCCTTTTCTCTGCTTCGCATTCTTTCTTCTTTGTGAAATCTCCGCTTTCGCATCCTTTCTCCAAACCATCCTTGCTTCCAATGTTCTTCTTAGCCTTTCTCATGCTTTTCTCAATCCCTATAAGTTTGAAATATACTAGCAAACATATCATTGCACCAAGAGGGAGAAGATTTAGCAATTTATATGCATTTTGAAGGCTAATTTAACATATAATCATTTATGAGCACTTTCTAGCAAAAGATGGAAAACATGGTCATTCACTAGAAATTGTGTGAGAAAGTATTGATGAGGTCTCTTCTTTTATCCTAAATTTTATCGTCAAAAACCTACTCATCATGTACGTTGACGATCTAGTCCTGATAAGGGATAACATAGATGAAATTGATAGAATCAAACAACTTCTTGATAACAAATTTAAAATTAAAGACTAACTTGAAATGTTTTCTTGCCATGGAAGTTACTAGATCAAATAAAGAGATTGTGGTATATCAAAAGAAGTATATCATAGATATGTTGTAGGATTATGGCCTTATTGATTGTAAACCAAGTTCCACTCTAATGGAGTATGCTTTAAAATTGTGCAAAGACATTGGTGATGCACTTGGATGCTCCATTGAATATAGGAGGCTCATTGGAAGGCTTCTATATTAACAATTACAAGGCCAAACATATGTTTTGTTGTTGGCAAGCTCAGCCAGTATATTGACCATCCTTGAATTGCAGATATGGCTACTCTGAATACTCTCAAAGGATGTCCAGCAACGGGTTTATTTTTCCTTTCAAATTCAGACAACAATGTTGTTGCTTTGTCTGATTCTGATTGGGCTTCTTATGGTGATTCTTAAAGATCTGTTACTAGTTACTTCTTCTTCTATATATCAACTATCATATCATGGAAAAACAAAAAAAAATGCTATTGTGGCAAAGTCATCTATTGAGTCAACTATCATATCGGTCATAAGCTTTGGTCACTTATGAAGCTCAATGGTTATATATTTTTCAATCATTGCAACTACCTCTCATCAAATCCATCAACCTCTACTATGACAATCAATCGGCTTTGCATTTGGCAGCAAATTCCATGTTCCACAAAAGAACCAAGCATATAGAGTTTGATTGCCACATCACAAGGGAGAAGCACGAATTGATCTGGGACCAAATTGCTATCAATAGCTAGCTAAGAGCAATTAATCGATGTCCTCATCAAACCTCTAGCTCGTGGTGCATTTTTTAAGTTTTATCTCAAGTTGTGATTGACGAAAATTCATATCTCTTTTAGCTTATGGGAGGATATTAGACAAGTTCATGTTATTCCTTTATTTGTGCACTCCCAACTTGTGGGAGGATATTAACCGTTGATATTAACTATTGGAATACAATTAAAGTACACAATAAATATAAAGTAATGGTTTATTTATTTTTTAATTAAATAATTGGTTGCCCTAATAGAATTGTGAACTATATTAATCTCTTATATAAATAGCTAACAGCAATATGTACATTGTGTAATTTTCATTCGACACAAAAATTACATTTTCCAATTTTTTCATACTTCTCTAGTTCTCTTGCTCTTTTTCTCTCAATTCTTTAAGAGCACACAAAAATTCATCTCTATAGGCTCAACTTCAACACATACATGTATTTACATTTGAAAGGTAAACACCGTCTCTGAGAATAATGATAAATTTTAGACACACAATAATATATAAAAGATTCCAATCGACTATAGTGTGTTGTGTGAATAAAAATGAATAAATAAACACAATACAACAAAACTGTACGGTAGCTTATAAACATCAAAACGATTACCATGAAATTCTGTGATGTTCTGCATCAATATGGGATACATCAAGCTCCAAAAATAAATAAATAAATAGACAAATGCAGTGCCTTGTCTTTGATCAAGTACCACTCAGAAAAAGAAAGAAACGAAATAATTCTCATCATTATTGTTTAGCTAATTTGTAAGGTATGTCTTAGCTTCTTGTCATTCCTTTTATTGAATTACCTATCCTTTTTCACTTTTTTTTAAAAAAATTTATTCATTGAAAAATAGTTAAATTATTCTACAGATTTTTATAATTTTATCAATTTTCAATAGGTTCTTATAATTTTTTTTCTCAATTAAGTTCTTGTACCGTATTTAAATTTTTAATTAAGTTCTTATTAAGAGTAAACATCTAATGAAACGTTAACATTATATAAATTAATCAAATTAACATTATATTTTAAGTTTATTATTAGGGTTCAACATAAACTCAAATCGCCTCTGCAATATATCTAAACAATTAATCTTGATGTACACCTCTATCCAAAACCCATCAGAAAGAAATACAAGTAGCATTGCCTTCCCGGATACATCATTTATGGTCCACGTATGCCAGGAAGTAAGCAAATCCAAGTAAAAGAACCTTTGAGGTAAGACCCCCAAGAGTGGGTCATCAACAATCAACACCATAACCCATTGAAACACAGAATAAAAAGTCGCCAAAATTCTAACAAAGCTTATCCAGTGAGAGTGAGTGTGTGACTTAGTTACATAGGATATTTTTTACATTTTAAAATTATCAAGATAACTCTACATGGAATATTCATTTTTAAAAAAAAATATTTTATTAAAATAATATTTTGTAACGATAGGAACCTAATTGAAAATTTAAATATAGTACATGGATCTATTGAGAAAAAAAATATATAAGAACCTAATTAAAAATTTGGTAAAACTATAGCGACATACAGAATAATTAAACCTTGAAAAATTAATATATTTAGATTAAAAAATGTGTTTAAATATTTAATGCTTCAAAATACCACATCAATATAAGGGACAATATAATTAAATTGAAAAAGAGTGACTATTCTGCTTTGAGAATATATAGAAGTATTAATAGTGTGTTCTCAAATTCGATTAGTGTTAAATTTTATTAGAATGATGAGCTGATAGTGATATTTTTTTTGGAGAATATTATTAGGACGGGCCAACTTTTTTAGTTGAAAAAAAAAAAGAAAAAGTACATAAAATTAAATTTTAGTTAGCAAATTTTAGGGTTTAGGTTTATTTTTAATTTAAAATTTAGTGTTGGTCTAGAATTTAAGATAAATAAAATAATTTAAAAAATAACCGATCTTGATTAAAAAAAAGTTGATTACCTAACATTATTCAAAAAAAAAAAAAAGAATAATAAAGAACTAACTAGTATAAATTCAAACACAAGGTAAAAATCTATAAGAAAAAATGTTGATCATCACTTAATATTTTTTCTCTATTTGAAATAGTTGTAATTTTCTTCTAGATCTCTTTTATGGATGTCAAGTATAATGTAATGGTAAGAAATACCCATGTATGTCTGTGTTCAAGAAAAGATTACTTTCCCAAAAGTAGGAAATAAAGATTTAATAGGTTTGGGTGAAAGGTAGAAACAACTATGGAAAAGAAATTGATATACCTAGCAAGTAGTTGGAACGTAATGAGGTGGATCATTAATTCATTATATCTTGCTTTCCATCCATTGGTAATGGATTGTTTTGAGTGCATAGGTTCCTATTATTGTGTCTGTGTTTTGTGAAATATTGAAGCAAACAATTAATTACCACAAAAACGAAGCTGAAAACAACACATGTTTGTATATGCAAAGTCAAATTGAATCGGTTGAGTGGTAATAAGAAGAAACCAACCTCTTCTTATCTTGGAGGGAACTCTTTCATATATGTATGTCCTTACATTATTGCCATAAAGAGACAAAATGAATAGAACAAGACAAGGACCCTTTAACCATTTCCCATCAAGATCCTTAGAAAAATGTATGTACATCTTAAAAACAAAGACAATAGCGAGCTGTAAAATATTTGTAGCTGGCAAATATATATGGAAATATTCCAAAAAAAAAAAAAGGCTAATCTATTTAACTCACTGAGATATTGTAGGTAGGCAAAAGGATCGGATGCCATAGCTACAGTAGATTGAATAATTGTCAATTGTATATTAAGGAAATGTATGCCAATTATAAAGATTTGTTTTAGATCACTAAGCCAGTCTCGACCCAAAGGGCCAGACAGTATAGTTCTTTGGCATATATCTTGTCACATTCCCCATTGCCATCAAGGATAAGACACAGCCAAGAACAACAAACAACCAAATACAATCAGCCATCTACCTATCGATGATGATAAGTTCTAAAGTGGTTTTAAAAATTTGCTGCTTGCATTAAAATTGTTTATGAGATTCTATATATATTTTACTAATTACATTTTTGACATTGATAAAATTAAAGTACACCACATTAGTCTTTATATCGACACAATAAGTCGCTAATTAATTTTGCATCCTTGCAAATCAGAAACTATTTTGATATTTATTAACTCCAATTTTAACACACAGGCTTATATATAAATTAAATGTTGTTTTATTTTCATGACATTTTGTAAATTATATATCAATAATATACTTTGGAAAATGATAAAGCTACTTCCAAATTTTTTTTTATAATATATAATATACTTCTCTTATGATTTTATGTATTATATATTTGTATGAATTTATTAGAAAAAGAGCGGCATTATCATTTTCCAATATTTATAGAACTTATTTGTTTATACATTTAAACGTTCATACTAATTGCTAGCTCCTCGTTGCATCCTTGTCCATGGCCATTTGGATTAATAATAAAACTGCAATTTATAAGAAGAATTACTTAATTATATAATGAAGAGAAATTGAAGTTGTGTGGCGGTCATATTTATTTACTGCTCTTGAATTAAAATAAAAATATATATATATGAGAACTTGCATGCACTTTTTCTTACCTACCATATATCAAAATCCCGCTTGGTGTTTGTTGTTGTACTGCTCCATTTTCCATATCATCACTGAATTATTCCCTAAAGTATAATGGTAGAATTGAAGTAGTACTACATGTGCATGAGTGTTGATGTATGTAGTACATAATAGACTAGGTGTATATTCTTATACAGATTCAAGCTTTACATAGAATACATAAAAAACACAAAAATAAATTTAAAAAAAAAGATGGAATCTATTATAATTTTTATTCCTTCCCTCTATATTACGTACAGTAACCATGCATCAATAGAGGATATATATATATAATTGTAGAACACACCATTTAGTAATATAAAAAAATTATAAACATTAACACAGAATTTTATATATTTTTGTATTAATATTTAGATTTTTTCATGTTACTAAATGGTATATATAAAGATGTGTACAATTTTACATCTAATATTATAATATATATATATATCAATCCACTATAAATCATGGTGTACTTTAATTTAAATATTTTCTATAAGATAGAATTTCGATACAAGTTATAGTGATATAGAGTTGTCATAATTTAATTAAAATATTATTTGTACGTTAAAATTAACTATTAAAATTAAGGGTAATACTAGATGTATTATTATACGCATTAATACACTTGTATACATTATTTGTAAAAATATTTATGCTAATGTTTATATTTTTCTGTGTCGCCAAATGGTATGTACGGATCTGTATATACATTTGTACACATAGATTAATATAAACATATGATGAATGTAGTTTAATTGGAAGGACAACAAATTAAAGGAGGCGTCATAGTTTAACATTCTTTCGTCAAAGATGTGATACTTCAACACTAGGGTATAATATGTTTACGGTGTTAACTAAAGAAATAAACCGAAACATTAAGTTCAAAAGATAAAAATGATAAAAAAATTCTCAAAAAATAATATTAGTTTAATAAAAATAACCAAAAATATTAAGTTTTTATAAGTGACAAAGAACTTCTATATCTAACAAATGACTTGTAAATTTTATTTGAATTTTTGTAAAAATATTCTATGAATATACCAAAAATCAACCAATACTATTTTTTTATACTTCTATTTTTATTATAAATGTAAACTCAATTTGATTTTATTATTTATAAGATTTGATTATTAATTTAAATATATTATTCATAAAATTTAATAATAAATTAAAGTAAATATAAATAAATAAATCAATTATGTTAGGAAGACAATAAACTTTTGACTAATAATAACCAATAAGAAATAGAATGAAGCTCAATAAAATAAAAGAAGTCAAAACCCAAAAACATAATTGTGTTTTAATTTTATTAATTACTACTATTAGTTACCATAAATATTTCTAACAAGTAGTCACAAAAAAAAAGAATATATTCCTAACAAGACTTTCTCTAAATCAATAGATAATATGAACTTCCAAGTTCTAAGCTGTTGTGAGAGCACGAAGATTATAACTTGATCCAATATAATAATTATTAATGATGACATCTTATTCTTACCAGCTAGCTTCTTAGTCAAATAATTCTTTTGAGATTAAATGATTTATTCATTATTAACTGGCTCGTCAGTCGTGAGTCGTGACAATATATATATACACACACATTAATTAGCAGAAAATATTTGCATACGCCCTTAATCATCAGTAAAAATAAATACGGTAATATTAAATCTATCGTTGTACACACATGTATACATCATTTAGTAACATGAAAAAATGTAAATATTAGTATAAAAAAATATAAATTTCTGTGCTAATGTTTATATTTTTTTGTGTTGCTAAATAGTGTGTACAGATATTACAATAGTACACGTAAATTTATTCAAATAAATAATTTTACAATAAAAATATAAATACTCGTCCAAAAGAATGAATATGGTCAAACAACTAAATTTTTTACGGTTTAGAGTGTACAGAATCTTGATGCCGTCTTGATTTTTTGGGGAAGGAAGGAGTAATAAGAAGAATGCTAACAGTTAGAGATGGAACACGGTTTAAAAACCAAATGAGCATAGAGAATTCAAAGCAGGATATATAGAAATGAAAAATACAGATATATACAGGGTTATACTAGCTTCACGTTAAAAATTAGCCGTCACATTAATTATTAGTATAAATACATGTTAAAATTTAATCACTAGTATAAATACACTATATTAAAAATGAGTAAGACTATTTAGTGTGTAAATATTATATTTAACAATTGATTTGATAGTTAAATTTTAGTGTGTAAATATTATATACATATATATTATATATAGGTGAATGCTACGGTACTTTCTCTTTTTTGAGAGGGTAATTTACCCTCTCTAGTTTATTGGTTCACAATTAACTTGATAAATGATTTTTTTAGTGTTTAACATATAATCTTATTCAAATAAGGATTTTCTATGATATTTTGTATTTTTTTCTAAGAGATAAGCACATAATATAAAATTTTCTTTTTCGTTCTCTCCTGTTATATAAAAAGAACAATTGATATAATATATCATTTTTTTCATTCTATATGGTCATTTTAAATTAAATTCAATGAAAAATAGAAGGTAGATAAGTAGTGGTATACATTCCGACCGTAAAAAAATTATTTATTGAGTTAATTGTGAATCAATAAGCTAGAGAGGGTAAATTACCCTCTCAAAAAGAGAGGGTATTCACCATATATATATATATATATATATATATATATATATATATATATATATATATAT
>JASCZI010272540.1:3443-24350 GCA_036250425.1 Stylosanthes scabra | reverse complement strand
TCACTTTTGAGACTCATAAGGATTAGAATCTGATTTAGATCTTCACCTATTTATTTGATTGATTGAGTAAGAGATTAGCTTTTGATTAGGTAAATAGAAACTAAGTTACCAAGAAATTAGGTCTTAGTTATACTAGATTCGTTGTGCTTGATAACTGAGAACCTAGAATTGGTATTCGAATGTATGCATTGATTTAATCACAAGTAATTTTCTGCCCTTTTTACTCTCTAAATTCGTGTTCTACATCATCATTCACCTCAAAGTTTTAATTGGATATGATTAGAATAATTGATAGATAGTATTGTTTAGTCCTTTATTCCTCGTGGGAACGATACCCACTTCACCGTGGTATTACTTGTACGATTCGGTGCACTTGCCGAGATCGGAGCGTATCAGTATATACCCCTCTACTGATCATCATCGCTCGACGGGCTAGGAGGGGGAGCGAGCTCCAGTAATCCACGAAGTCCTCGTCGTCCATAAGATCAATATCCTCCTCTTCTTCTTCTTTTTCTTCCTCTTCTTCGTGTTCTGCCCAGCCTAATGCTATCTCATGGTCTTCATCCTCTTGCTCTTCACCAAGGTTCTCCTCTTATTCTTCCATGGCTTCAAGTTGTTCTTCCTGAGGTTCTTATTCAGGATCCTCCTCAGGATCTTCTTCCGGTTCCTCTTCAGGATCCTCCTCGGGATCTTCTTCAGGTTCCTCCTCAGGATCCTCCTCGGGATCCTCCTCAGGTTCCTCCGGAACATAATTAGGAACCTCTTCTTCTCCCTCTCCTATTGGCTTAGCACCCGGTACATATTCCGAGACCTCTTCGTCTTCTTCTTCAATTCCCGCCCCCTCTCCCGAAACATATTCTGGAACTTGTTCCGCTTGATATTAACAACCTCATTATTATGAGGTGCAGCAATTGCAGGTCTGGCCTCGCCTCTAGCTTGACGGGCTCTCAATGCAGCTAATCTTCTTGAGAAGCGGGAAGGTGGTGGGTAAAGTTTCCTAGGAGCCATCTGTTAGACAAACAACGGGTAATGAGCTTTTAAATTTACTTTTAACAATCATACAAAAGCTAAACATGGTCACGTTAAGTATGAAGAAGATGATTGCAATGTTATATTCTATATAAAATTGTTAAACAGTATTAATCAAATATCCAGCATGAAAGGCTCATTAAAGTAGGTGTTGATGCATAATAATATTTTAATTTTATATGCAATTAACATGTGAAGCCGGCATGTAATTTAATCATACAAAATTCATGTGAAAGAGCATGGCACCATTGAAATAAACTAGCATGCAATTCCAGAATTACATAAACTAGTATCCTACATTAATTTTTCCTAATTCAATCATATATAGGCAACATAAAAGTAAACACAAAAGCATGCAAAAGAGTCATCTAAGCCTATCTCTAACCATTACTAATTATTACTAAGCGCCTAGCATGCATACTAATTACTCCAAACTACTCTAAGTATCAAACCTAAGCTAACTAACTAACTATCTAACTAACTAACTAACTAAAGCTTTGAATAATTAAAAGAGAAGGGAAAGAAAACTTACTTGAATTGGAGATGGAAGAGAAGATTGGAGAAGAAGTGAGAAGAAATAGTGAAAATAGTGTTATTTATAGGCCTATGCGTGTCGGATGCGTACGCATAGGAGTTATGCGTACGCATCAGGTGACTCTTCACTTACCTTGTTCCCGCGCACCTGATGCGTGCGTGATGTCCGAAATCCTTACGGACTCCCAGACTTCCACCGGCAAGTGTATCGGATCGTATCAAGTAATAAAAAGTGAGTAAGAGTATCGTCCCACGAGGATTAGTGGATTAATCAATAACGGTTAATTAAATTCTTTAATTAGACCAAATAAAAATCAAGAGAGATCAAGTAATCTAAAACTAATCCTAACTAATTCTAAACAAATAAAAACAAATAAAAATCAAATCTAATCAAATCTAATATAATCCTAATTAAATCTAATCACTAAAAATCATAAAAAATCAATCAAATCTTAATTAAATCACTAAAATGCAAACTTGGACAGCAAGGTATAAATTTAGAATTAATGAATAATAATGGAGAATAAGCCAAGGAATAAGAGATGTTCACCCAAATACAATCCTAATTCAAATAAACAAGTTACTTCACATGCAAGCAATCATCAATTCACATAGAATCCTAATTAACTAAACCCTAATCTCTTAGTAATTTAGTTTCTCTAATCCTAATTAATTATTAATCTCTTAATTAATTAAATAGGAGAAGAGGTAAAGAACAGATCTGATTCAATTATGTAAACTGCAAAAATAATTAGTTAGTTATCTCTAATCTAATAAACCCTAATTGGAATTCACACAATAACATAATCAATCAACTAATTATCTCTAATTTACTGATCAATTATGAAGTACAAATCTCATACACAAACAATTTAGTTTTCTCTCAAAATCACTAAATTGAAGGCAATGAATTGAGTTACCTGTCAGTTAACTAATTCCAAAAATTTAAGAGCAGAGACATTGCACATAGAATTAAGAAGCTTGCAATCAAAGAAAACTTGAAATCAAATCATGGATCTGTGCTTGGAATGGACAGAGCTCCCATTCCTGAGCTTGAGAAGTCTAGCCTCTCATGGCAGTGATGGACTCAAACATCAATTGAGAAGAAGAAGAAACCATGATAAACCCTAATCTAATAACGTGACTGACAGAGAAGAAATTGAGAGAAACTTCAATCTAAAGTAATTGACTTGAGGCAGAGCTGCTGCTGAATGATCCCTGCTAACCTAAACTAACCTATTTATACTAATCACTAACCCTAAAATTACATCACTGATCGAACATAGTTGCAGAATTGGGCTTGAGATGAGTGAGTCACGTTGTGCCTTGCTGCTTCAGGAGGGGCCACGCCTCATTCACGTCCTTACTTGAGAGAGGCGCGGTCATGGGCTGTTGAGTGATGCTAAATCCATGCTGGGCTCATGCCCTGACTTAGTCCTGGCACGGTCCTGGAGTGAGGTTCATGCCTTGGCCATGCTGGGACTTGATCTTGGCATGGTTTTGGGCTCCCTGCCACACCTAAGCGTGGTGAGTGGTGAAAGCCCACGCCTAGGCGTGGCTAGGGCGCAGTCATGGCGCCATTTGGGCCTTGGATCACGCCTGACCCAAGCCATGGCGTGATCTAGGCGAGCTTGGTGCCTGGGTATCGATACCATGAAGCTGGGTATCGATACCCAGTGTTAAAAATTCCATGATTCTTCACTTTTTCTTCTTCTTCAAGTTATGCTTTGCTCCTAATTTCTTTTCTTTGTAAATTCCTGTAAAATATAACAAAACACTCAAGATAGTAAATGATTATAATTTAAATATATTTACTTCAGTATTAAGCTAAATTACTGTTAAAAGCACATGAAATAAGGGTCTAAAATCATTAATGATGCACACGCATCAGCGCGCATAGGGGTTAACTGGTGCGTACGCATTAGACCCCCCCCCTTTTTTTAAAGTGACCCTAAGACTCATCTAATTGCATTTTAATCAATTTAAGCATAATTAATCAAGCAGTTGTATCAATTAGATAAGATTAAGGTTAGAAAGATATTACCTCGGTGGGTTGTCTCCCACCTAGAACTTTTGTTTAATGTCCTTAAGTTGGACGTGCTGGTGTTGGTCTTGTTACTTCCACTTTGAGTTGTTCCTTACCAAACGTGCATCAGCTCCTTTGTTATGGTAAAGAATCTGTTCCATCTTATTCAGCATTTTAGTTACGCTCAAGCAGTCTGCTTGTGACCTATCCGATCCTTTCTTCTAATTCCTCTGTTCTGCCCGACATCTTTCTTCTGGCTCTTTCTCTTTTTCTTTCTTCCCTAAGCCTTCTTCTTCTTTCATCTTCTTCAGTAGTTCTCTTATTAATGCCTCAATCATCCCTATTTGAGTTGATTCCTTGCCACGCATTTTTCTGTCGTCTTCTCTCAATCGATGGTTTTTCTTCTTCGGAGTAGGTGTAATCTGGAATGTTTCCGTGGTCTCTCCTGACGAGAAGGTGAAGATGTCATCGTCATAAGTTAATTTAAATCCGCTTGTTTTCAAGAATGGTCTTCCTAACAAGACTTGGGGATGTCCTCTTTCTCCAGGTGCTGGTTTGATGACATGGAAGTCCATTGGAATTACGAGCTTCCCTATCTTGACCATCACATCTTCAATAACTCCAGCCGCTGACACAATGCTGCAATCAACAGTAGTGAAAACATTTGTAGTTGTTTTCATAGGCCCGAAGTCTTAGGTCTCGTATAATGCATGAGGCATCATGTTCCCACAGGCTCCAGGGTTGCAAAGACAACCGGGAATGTCAAATCCCTTGATCTTGCAGGTGACTAGGCATGGACCTGGGTCTTCGCATTTAATCGGGAGTTCTTCTTCGTCCTCCCTTTTGTCAGAGACTGTGTTAATAAAGAATATCTCCCCTTTATCATTTTGAGCTTCGACCTCTTTTCCCCATTCGTCCTCATGTTCTTCTTTCCCAAACTCCTTTTCCTTATAGTCACTATCAAACTCCTCACAAAAGTCTAATATTTCTCCAATGTCCTCATCCTCTTCAGTCTTTGAACCAGTTATCTCAACTAGTAGCTCATACACTTGCTGCTCAGCCTCTTTGTTGTCTGTGTCTTCTATTTCCTTCTCACTTTCCGGCTTGTCACTAATAGCATTGAGCCCTCCCTTGGGGTTCGGTAAAGGTTGAGTCGGTAAAGGACTAGGAATAGCTGGCGGAGGTTGGTGCTGAAGATGTACTTGTTGACAAATCATCTTTTGTATTATTTCTGTTAGTTGGTTTAGTTGAATCATGGCTTGCTTATTGAATTCCTTCACTTCTTGATTCTCTCGTTGGAAAGCTCGGATAACTTCATCTTGGCTCATTGGATGGTTACCGATTGGAGAGTATTGTTGACAATTGTGCGGGGGCTGATATCTGGTGTTTTGATTATTCTGCAGCTGATTGTAATTGTAGGGTTGTCTTGGTTGATTTTATTGAGGGGGACCCCATTGGTTCGGCTGTTCCTCTTTCCACCCTTGAGTATAATATTGTTTGTTGTAGGGTGGTATCGCAGTGGCACTATAGAAGTTATGGGTTGACGCCACCACATTGTCTTCCTGGAGTTGTGGACACTCATATGTGTGGTGGGAATTGCAAGAGCAAACTCTGCAATACTTGATCGATTCCTATCGTGAGTTGTCCATTTGACGTTTTAACAAGGTTGGCGTCACTTGTTGTCCTTCTTTAATTTCCTTTAACATAGCCGCAATATCAATCAAGGATTTGGCCAGCAATGTGGACTCAGAGGGTGCTATCTCATAAACGCCTTTGCTCCTTGCTCTACTACTGAAGTGCTGATTAGCGTAGGCCACTGTTTCTATCATTTCCCATGCATCTTCCGACGTTTTGTTCATTAAGGCTCCGCCACTGGAGGCGTCGATCATCGCCTTGTCAGAGGGTGTCAATCCTTCACAAAAGTAGTTGATGAGCAAGAAATCGGATATAGAGTGATGGGGACACGATGCGAGCAACTTCTTGAACCGCTCGTAGTATTCGTGCAAAGTTTCCTCGTGGAGCTATGCAATCCCAGAGATTTCCTATCTGATGGCATTTGTCTTGAAAGGCGGGAAGTACTTTTCCAAGAACCTCTTCTTGAAGGTTGACCAATCGGAAGTCACATCAATAGGTAGGGTGTGATACCAATCCTTCACCCGATTATCCAAGGAGAAAGGTAGAGCGAAGGCCTTGACTGTATTCACATCACCACTGGTCCTTCTAGTGGTGGCACAGATAACCTCAAAGTCCCTAATTTTCTTAATGGGGTCTTCACCCGGTCTGCCACAGAATTTCGGCAGAAGATTTATCAACCCGGACTTGAGTTCAAAGTTTGCGTTGAGTTCATGGAATTTGTTGGGCTGGTTGTCGAAGGTTGTGCTAACACCACCCAACTGTTTGAGAGTTAGTCGCTCTGCCATGGTAGGGGTACCTGAAACAAAAGAACTAGATTGTGTATCAGAGTCAGAACTACATTCAGAAAAGTAAAAAGGATTGTTATCTAATGCCAGTCTCGCAAGTTCAGCTCGGCGCCTGGCTTGCCTTGTTCGGCGTAAAGTTCGTTCAATTTCAGGATCAAACAACAGCGAACTAGGATCCGAATGCGACCTTAGCATTCAAATAACAATGCATAACAAAAAGAAAAACTAAACCACGAAAGAAAATTAAACGACTATCATATGTACAGTATTCACAGACAATAAAAAATAAACAGTGATTCCGCTTCCCCGGCAACGGTGCCAAAAACGTGACACACCCGCTCGGGGCGGCGACTTTTGTCGTTGTATTTGAAAGCCTTATCCCTTGCAAGTGGTGTCAAATGTTTAGAAAAAGGTGTCACAAGGTGCAACCAAGTTTAAAATACCGAGTATGAGACTCGGGTCGTTCTCCCTAGGAAGCGAAAATAGAAAGTTTATTTTCGATCGGGTTTGGTTGCATTTGAGTTGGTTTGAAAGCAGTTCACAGTTTGAAAGCAGATAAAAGCAGGTAAATAACAATAATGGTAAAGGAGTGCCCTAGCTGTGGATTGAAATACTGTGCATCCCTATGATCGCTGCTATGTCCCAGGTTGGATGAGCTATCACTTAGGAGGAACACACCACCCAGGGTAGAGTGGAGAAGTTAATCCTCTGCGTATCCTTGGCATACCAACTATGAGGTACTGATCCCATGATGGATTCGAGTAAATCCGCGTTACTGGAGTAAACTCGCTAGCGGTGCATGTACGAAGGTGGAGTCAGCGATCCAACTGATCAGTTATTGAACGAACTCTTGGAACCTGCTATCACCAAGCCCATGCTCTCATTCAATGGCGGTGGAGTCTGCGATCCAACAACTGAGGCTGAACGAACTCTTTAGAACCTGCTATCACCAGGCCCTAATGCTCTTATACCCGTGATCACCGTGGTGAATTCGTGTCGCAGGGACCTCACCCTTGCTAGCAGGGGCGTACGAATAGCAATAACAGACTTAACCCCATTCCTCTCTATCTGATCCTATGGGGGACTCACAGCTAAGTCCTTTGCACATTTCACCCCACAACCGAGACACTATGGGACTCTACTCGCTAATTACGATAATCATAAAAGCGGGAAAATAAATGGGCAGCATAACAGTATGTAAAATCACAGTTTTCAGAAAAGTGAATGGACAGAGTAACGGCAGTAAAATGTAAATATCGCAGTTTTGAAATCGGCAGAATAACGGTAAAGTAATTTGATTAAAACTGAAATTCGACAGAGTAACAGTAAAATAAACAGACAATAAAATAAAATAAAAGAGTTTGGCCAGTGAATGGACAATAAAACCTAAAGTGGAACCCTAAAAACTATGCTAGAATATGGAAGTGGGCTCTGTTGAAATGGTGGAAGACTCCTCTATTTATAGATGCTGGAAGTGACCTATGAGTACGCATAGAAGCTCTTGATGCGTACGCATGGCTCCATATGATGCGTACGCATAGGCTCTAGCAAAGGCCTTCTAAGTTTTGTTGTGATCCTTTCGTTCCTTTCGCTCTTTCCGGCCACTTTCGCTCTGATCTTTGCCTGTTAAATCCTGAAACACTTAAGCACACATATCAAGGCATCGTGCAGAACGGGAAACAGTTCAAAACATAGTAAATATTGGCCAAAATAGCGGATAATTACAATTACAGCCCTAAGGAACTACTAAGTACAATCAAGCCTATTTTGCTAGTTTTTAAGTGGTGAAAGAGTGATAATTAGTCAATTAATGCTATGAAATTACCCATCGGAATGGGTTTTATCACTCCCCTTGCATCGCTGCTGCTGCTTGTGAAGGCTCAACCCTACCTAGTTGATGCTCTACCGTGGATTCCTCAATCAGATCCAGCGTCTCGGTTCACAACATCCATCTATGTCTCTTAGCTTTGCCCTCATCTGTTTCTTGTCTGCGTTGCAACCCGTGCTTCCCTAGTGAGTATCTTCCACAAGCCGATGCCTTCACCTACTGACCTCAATGGTGACCGGTTTGTTCTTTTATTGTTGTTGCTATTTGTGGTGCTGATGGAATTTATTTAATTTTATAAAAGTGTTAGAGCGTTTGTAGCATGGAGTTTGATAGAGTTTTGGAGTGGGATAGGTGGGTGAAACAACGAGTACAAAGGGGTTGGTCAAGGGAAAAGTTCAAAGAGTTGGAAGCCATTTCTTTTTCTATATTTGTGGATAATTTACCAGAATGCATGTCTACGAAAGAATTGTTCCATTTGTTCAGTTGTTCAGGTATGATTAATGATATCTACCTAGTTAGGAGGATGAAAGGAGAAATGCTACATTTGTTTACCTTTATAAGATATACAACAAAGAGTGGTGGTTCAAAGGCTATAACAAAGATGAATCATACGAGTCTCAGTGGGAGAAGAATTTTTGTATGGGAGGCTAGGAATAGAAAAGACGATAAAAACCCCAAGATTTATGAGAGTCCGAGAACTGTAGCGGGAGAAGATATATAGGTAGTTAAAGGAAGGGAGTTTGATTTGGCAACAGACTTAGTGAGTTTGGAGTACAGTGAGCTTGAGCTTGACGTGGTAAAAAGACATATAACAAAAGACGTTTTGAATGAATGGAGTTTTTCCGGTTTCAATCAGAGTGGAGGTTCTTACGACTCAAAGTGTTCAAGGATTATTCGACAGAGTTAGTGACAATGAATCGCAATGGTGACGAAGAATAGGAGGGCATAACAATCAGAGTGGAATTTTGAAAGGAAAAATAAGTCTGACAGAGGTGAGAGCGAGAGCTCGGAACGAACTGTAACTCGGAGTTATGGGAGAAAAGAGTGTGATGAAAATAAACTTACTATATTGGAAGAGGTGGGTGTTGAGTCAGAGGGTGCTATGGAGTTGATTGATTCTTTGGAGATAAATGAATCTGTGTGCTCATCTGGAGTAGGAATTGTTGAGGTTATGGATGGGGGGTCTCATGATAAGAAGCTTGACTCAGAAAGGAGGAAGGAGCAGAAATGCTGGTGATGATTTCTAAGTCAGATAGAAGAAAGCGTTGAACAACTCTGACAGTGGTGAATGGCCCGAGTGTTTCCGATAATGAAGAAGATTTTATGTCTGATTTTTAAAGGAGCTTAATGAATTCGGGAATTAAAAATAAGAGAAGCAAAGAGAAAGGAGAAGGCGCGTAAGAGTAGGCCTAAAGAGTTAAAGATATGAAATATTTCAGCTGGTTGTAGAATGGTGCATGGAGAGTTTTCAGGAAAGGGGGATAATTTGATCTAATAGTTTTCAGGAGGTTCTATTTTTAGCGTGGGCTGTTTTTGCAGAGTTTCGCACAAATCAGTTCTTTAGATTGGTGATCATTCTTGAGGAAATTGCTGCTTGATGTAGAGTGTTATGACTTAGGTGTTTTGTTTTGTTTTTTGATGTTTTTTCAGGTGATGGTGTTTTTGGTGTTGAGTTAAATAGGGTGTTTATGTTATGATCATGTCTTTTGATGTATTTTTGTTTTGGAATTGTACTTTTGGATCCTAGTTAGTCTTGACGGCATTGCCGAAGGAATTAACTTAGGGTCTTAGACTTGTCACTTCGCATCCGTTTGGGTCGAGAATAAAACCAACATTTCTAAAAAAAAATCTACACTACAAGAATTTTCCGGAATAGCGACCGAATTAGCGACCGATTTTCTGGAAAAATCGGTTGCTACGCCCTTAGCGACTGCCTTAGCCACCAATTTCGTCGGTCGCTAAAACCTTGGTGGCTAAATTTAAAATAGTGACCGAAATCGGTCGCTAAAATTTAGCGACCGATTTTGAACTAAGGTTGACCAGTCCTGCATCTCACCAAATTGGTTGCCAAATCGGTCGCTAACAAAACCAGTTACTAACGAGTGACCAATTTTTCGGTTGCTAAATCGGTCACTCCCAAAATCGGTCGCTAAATGGCTACCAACTTTTCAGTTGCTAAATCAATTGCTAAATGACGATCGATTTTTCGGTTGCTAAACTCGTTGCTGATGACTGATCTAAAAATCTAAAATTGGTCGCTAAATCAGTCATCGTTAGTGATTTCCTAATTATATATTTTTCCTAAATTTCACATATACCACTATTAAGACCTGATTTTCATAATTAATCATAATTCAATACAATAAAAAATTATCAAACATAGATCAACTTTTTATATAAAAACCATAAACATTCACATTATGTATATAATGTCTGCATAAGTGATAAGCAAAACTAATATTTATATAACTAATCACTTAATCATTTACATCTCTTTCAAAGTAAACAAGTAAAAGATTAACAATTATCTTCCTTCTGAAAGCTTTCAACAACAGACATGTATGATACAGTTAAGTCATCACCATTAGATCCAGAAAGGAGTTGAGCTGCATTTTTTGCCTTAGCTGCCTTAGCTCGTAGTGCATTTCAAATCATGTCTTCATTACGATCAACTACTTCTTACTTGACAGCATCTTGTTTAGGCTCAAAATTAATAGTCTTCTGAAGAGGATCCACTGAAAGGTGACATCAAAGTTAGGAAAGGAACTTCTAATACTTAATACTTAAACAGAGATTGCTGGCTTTGAGAGTACGAGATGACAAGGAATTTTAACATCATAATGATATGAAAAACACAGTGTTGTTATTCTTCAAATTACAGATATATTTTAGTATTACATATTTCATCAGACTTAATAGTAGCTATGAACAAATTTACCAGGGTTAGCATTGCCTAAGCTTTAGTAAGAATATACAAATATAGTCCTCTGGTACATCAGAGAAATACATTGACTTGTTAACTTGTGCAAATATGCTAGGAACTAGAAAAAATGTATAAAGGACAGAGTTAAATATCTTATAGCTAATGTAAGGAAAAATGTTAAAATGAAATAAAACTACAGGGAATCTAAATATTAGATCATTCATCATTGTATTAGAATCATCTAACTAGCATGCATGAGGAAAGGTTATAACAAAATCTCACCGTAACAATGAATGATGATGGGTTCACTTTATTAAGACAACTATCCAATAATTGTTACAACTGTCGATGCCTTAACAGAAACAAAGTATTATTAGGAATTCGAATTTTCAATTTCAACTTATGAAATAGTGTTCACAAATAGATGACTTATAAACAATGGGAAAATTAGACTTACCTTTCTCTTTCTACACTTCTTGTTGGATGCAGAATTACTCATATATTCACTTGTAGCATAGGCCTAAAAATTTCAATCATCACAAAAATATTAATTTTGATTACTACTAAAATAAGGTATTAGATCAGATATTCATATATTTAATTAAAGAAAAATAATAACAATTATTGTGAAATTAGTGCGTTCAATGAGGAGAAAAGGGAAGAACACCATGAAGCTATGAAAGAGGGGAGAGAGTGCTTACTGTAACTACTCAATCACCACTGAATTCAGGAATGAAAAAATGCATAAAATTGAAAAATGCTAATTGTTTCTAAACTTGAACAGTAAGGAGCTAAATATCCTATCTAACACTGGAAAAATTCAGAAGTGGTTAACACGCTAAACTAACTAAAGTTCTAAACCTTCTAACAAGCTAATATCTAACTAAAGCAACTTTAATACTAAATGAAGTATATCATACCAGAAGCACATCAAATTCTTATGAACCAGTGGATCTCTAAAATCAATTGGCGAACAGAACAGCCTAGTACCTGCTTAACAATTGGAAGAAAAAAATCTTGTAAATTAGAATTTTCCAAAATGAAGCACATGAAATTCTTACAAACCAGAAGAGGAGAAGAGCCTAGTACCTGTAAAGGATTTGCTTGAACAGAACCGAGCAGTTTCTCTTTAAGATGAAGGATTAGTTTTGGTAACATCAATATTAACCATTATCCTCAGAATCCAAACACAATATTTTTTGTGATTATATTTCTCCTCAAAAACCAATTAAGATGAGACCCTAGCAACAGAATATCCAAACCACTTAATCTAGGAGTCACATTTAGATTAGAGGAAACTGTTTATCTATACTTCAAATAAACTAATAACCTTTCATAAACTTCAAATAACATAACCATGAAAGTAAAACTCAATGGAATTTGGACCCTATCAAACTGCATACACCAAATAATTAAAAAAAGGAACAGAAGGTAGGGAACATGAGGAGTATATATGAATTGAACACAAAATGCATGAAAGACACACTACAGAGAGATTATAGTCCTTGCATGTTTGGTAATTATATGTAGAAAGTGGGTAAAAAAAGCTACTTTCTCATATGCTATATATCTCATTATTGCTGAGGGAAGACTACTACTATACATACTAGCTACTTGCTATTTTATTTGCTACTGATTCAAATTGAATCAGATATATACATAGAAGAGCGAATGTCAATTATTAGTGTTCTTATATATCTTGAATGCATGATTACATCATGCAGAGATATAAACAATAATAATTCAGTCCATTTCTAATTAATCTCGGATAACTAGTCGTAACTCATCCTAACAATCAGCTCATCATATAAAGTAGCAACACATAAGTTTTGATTCAAACGAGTAATGTCTATCATAGCAGCAACACCTAAGTCTTAATTGAATTCAAAAGAGGAATGGCTAGATTATAACTCTAACCCAAAGAGTGCTGAGAGAAAGGAAGAGGACACAACTGCTGAGTGCCGAGAGTGAACCAAGTAGCTCAACTTGAACAAGAAAGCCAATAGGGAGGGAGATCATAAATACGTCTGCTTACTTACAAGTCAAAAGACATTTTTAATTTGAAGAATGAACATCAAGCAAACTTGAGAAGATTTATATTTTTTTTTAAAGTGATTATTCATCTAAACTCATTCAAAAGATGCTATACTTGTAACGACCCAACTTTTAGCATGTCATGACAAATGCTAAGAGCTAGGTAGTTACGACACTTGACTCTAATATTCATATTATTTATTATTTTATAAGTCTATCGTCAGTCACCGTGAACCATTATAACGTCTTTAATAATCGATATCGAAATACGAGACATAATTTAATCACATAATATACATCACATCACATTATCACAATTTATATCAGGAAAGTCATACATCATCATAGTGACTTAGACTAATATAAGTAGTAACAAATATATATATATATATATATATATATATATATATATATTATCATTAAACTATCTTTGATGTTCATGAATCTGGAAATTATGTTCATATTCACTGTTCATATGTTCTTCATGTTCTTAATCACTGTAGATAAAACTGTTCATTAAATCTGGAAGCACAGGCCGTTTAATCTTATCACTTAAAAGGACTGTAGCAGTAAGACCCATGATGTGGGGCAATAAGGTTAATTTGATGATGTTCTTAAGAGTCATAAGATCCAAACGTAAGAGACCCTAGTGGCTATGGACTTAAAAGGATGGTAACCTAAAAAAAATTTGAGTGATAGTTTAGTGATAATATAAATGTTCTTTCTGAACCAAAGGAGGGTAATGATGTCAGAATTTTTATGATCATGTCAAACATCTTTCGTAGCCTTTCTCGACGACTTTCTATACGTTCTTCCTCTTGTTCTTCTTTTTCTTCTCCCGCTCACCAATCTTCTTCCAATCCGCTCACACAAAGAGTTAATCAATCTGATGAGCTATCTCCCAAACACAATATCTTTGAAGAGGAGGTTTGTTTCAAAGATATCAATCAAGCCATAGACAATTGGGAAATCCCCAAAATCCCTCAAAATGAGTTGTATGTCCCGGAAGACAACAACAAACGAAAATCAGATTATATAATCAAAACAGCCGAAAATAACATTTTTTTAGGACCAGACTCTGGTGAGGAATTTCATCTTTTAACTAAACAATCTGTCAGGGAGCATGCCCGTCACTACAAATATCTCCACATAGGGTGTGTCCAAGTAGCTGTCAAACCCCTCATCCGAGAAAGTCTGAACGCTTCAATCCTCATGTGTCTTAGAGATATTAGGCACAATGATTTCCAAGACTCTCTAATCGGTACAGTAGAAACAAGCTTAGGACATGGTCCTGTTTATTTCAATTGTTTCCCAAACAAAACTGTTAGTCTTCTTGATGTCAATATCATTGATTCGCTCTTTCTCAACATCAAAATCCATGGTCTTAACATGAAAAAAGGATCTATCTCAGCCGCTCTAATCTATAGGATTCAGTACAAGGTCATGAACACTTGTAACTCTAGAGTCCTTCTCAAATCTAGTGATCGTGAAACTACTTTATTTGTCACTAACATAACAAAGGCTAACGTCACGGTCCCAAGGCTCATTAAGTGGGATGAAATTGACCTACCAAGATCTTGGTCAATAGATCGAGCCATTCCTACTCAGCCAAGACAAGCACCTCTCCTACAAGAGATAAAACAGGATGAAACCGGAAGAGTAGAGATTTTCTTTGACAGACGAAACTCTTTTTCTTCCAGATCTGAAGCAGGAATGTCTAACGATTTTTCTTCAGCAAGAAAATCTATTTCTGTGACTTCACAATCTCAATTTTTAACAAGGATTCCCAAATCTGTAAATTCCGAAATTAATATTTCAGGCTTACAAAATAATTCAAACATTTCTCAACCAATTTATCAAACAGATGATGATGTTGATTTACAATCTGTTCAATCTCCAACATATTCTTCCCTAAATGATGATGTCCATGAGTAGCACAGAATTTGTTATTGATAAAGAAGGGTTACATAAAAATCTATACTCTAAGGAGTATGATCTCCATAGAGAATGGTATTTACGTACTTATACAGCTTCCCAAATCTCATCATTTAGAGAAAAATATTATAATTTTCTCAACGATGTCAAAATGCATATACCATTTTTTGAATGGTTTCATGCTTATTCAATCAAAAACAAGATTGATTATCCTTTTAAAATAAAAAATCCATCACCATCTACGAATGTTATTTCAACTTGGAAAGCTAAAGACGGAAATTTAGTCAGATCTGAGTATCCTCCAAAAGAGTCCTTTGTTATTTCAAACATAGATGGACATAACCCAGTTATGGCCTCTCCTTTCAAAACTAAAAATGTTGATGAGACTATTAACCCAGAAGATATAAAAAATCTTATTGAATAATCAAATTACACCAACAGGTTTTTACAGTGTTTAGGTGATAATCTTTCATCTTCAAAACCCTCTTTGTCTTTACAAAATATTTCTGAAGCCTCTACTTCAAAACAAATTGAAAAACCCTTTTTAAACCTTTCAAAATGAGTAGCAAGGCTAAACAAAGTCTTAAAACTTCAATATTAAAACAGGAATCTAGTGATTCTGAAGTCATGCAAAAGATTGATCGCCTTTTAAACCAGTTAAGTACTGTCCCGGAAACTCCTACAAACTCTGGTGAGTCTGTATCTCATATACAAAATCGTTCATCCAAAGCTGCTTATGCCCTAAACAAAGAATCTGATGAATCCTCCGAATCTGACCAAAGCCAAAACACTAGCCGAACCAATCTTAGAATTAGCCCAATTATGACCAATTCTTTGACCAAATAGAAAGGTCTAACCAAACCTTTTACACAGAATTATAATTGTATATCTGCTCCTGACCTAGCTCTCGAGGAAAGGGAACTAGGTTTTGTCAGCTTCAATGCTAACAACATCTATGAGTGGAACATAGATGGCAAAACGGAGTACAATATCATAAGTATGCTACAGCACATGACTATGGTAGGAACAGCCTATCAAACTGCTCATGAAACATCTGAGGAAGCCATCGCTAATATCATAGTTTTTGGCTTTTCCGGATAACTCAAAGGATGGTGGGACAATTATCTCACTGAAGATCAGAAACAATCAATCTTTTCTGCCGTTAAGGTAAATGATAAAAAATAACCCATCATTGGGGATGATGGTGAACCCATTCCTGATGCTGTCAACACCTTGATCTTTACTATAGCTAGACATTTCATAGGAGATCCATCTCTTCGAAAGGATAGATCTGCCGAGTTATTATCCAATCTTCGTTGTAAAACCATGTCTGACTTCAGATGGTACAAAGATACATTCCTTACTAGAGTTCATACTAGAGAGGATAGTCATCAGCCATTCTGGAAAGAAAAATTCTTAGCTGGTCTTCCCAAATCCCTGGGAGATAAAGTAAGGGACAAAATCCGAAGCTTAACTCCATATGGGATAATCCCTTATGATGCATTAAGCTATGGCCAAATCATCTCTTTCATCCAAAAGGTTGCCTTAAAAATTTGTCAAGATGATAAGATCTAAAGGCAGCTTGCTCGTGAGAAAACTCAAAATCGAAATGATTTGGGAACTTTCTATGAACAATTAGGTCTTCCTGCTTGTCATTCAAAGAAAAAGAGATCATCCAATTGAAAAGTTTTTAGACCCAATCTTGAAAAGAATTTCAGAAAATCTAAAAAACGTTTTCAAAAACCAAAACCAGAAAAAAGTTTTCAAAAGAGTTTTCAAAGGTATACCCAGAAAAAACCCATTATTTGTTATACATGTAACAAAGCAGGATACGTTAGCAAATATTGTAGGTTAAAGAAAAAGATTAATAATCTGAACCTTGATCCACAGATTGAGAAACAAATTAATAATCTTTTAATTGAAAGTTCTGATGATGATGACTCTAGACATGAATCTTCAGATGATATCAATAATATCCGAAGTGATGATATTTGATAATCTTCAGATTCTGATGCAAAGACAATTAATGTTTTAACAAAAGATCAAGATCTCTTGTTTGAAGCAATTGAGGCTATTGGCAATCCTGAACAAAAGAAAGAATTTCTCTCTAAATTAAAAGAATCTTTACAAAAACCAAAGAAATCCAAAAATCTTGTTATTAAAAATAAATATGATGTCAAACCTATTTTCAAAAAATTAGAAAAACAAGTTGTTAGACCTGTAACAATCCAGAATCTCCAGACTGAGATTAAAAACCTCAAGAAGGAAATCCAAGATATCAAAGAGAACCAAAATAATCATCAACTTATTCTCTCGCAATTAATGCAAGAAAAAGGGTCTGATGATGATCAAATTGATTTCAATGACAAACCTAAATTCTCTGAAAATCAACAATGTAAAATTTCTAATGATAATGAAAATAAAGAAATCTTGAGATTAATAAATATGTTTTCTTTTATTAAATGTTGTGTTCGAATCCGAGTTATCGTTAAAGATTTTATTCTTGAAACCTTTGCACTCTTTGATACAACTGCAGATTCAAATTGCATTAGGGAAGGTCTGATCCCCACGAAATATTTTGAAAAAACTACTGAACGTCTTAGCTCGGTAACGGGTGAAAGGCTGAAAATCAATTTCAAATTAGCTGATGCTTTTGTTGAAAAAGGTCATCTCAAAATCCCAACTCATTTCATTATTACCAAAGACATCAGAAATGATGTAATCTTGGGGACACCTTTCATAATCAAGTTGTTTCCATATTTGACAGACTTCCCTGGTATTACCTCCTATGTAGGTGGTCATAAGACTTTCTTTGAATTTCTTGACACACCTACTCAAAAGGTTTTAAATCATATTGAATCCAAAACCAAACAAATCTGTTTCCTAAAAGAAGAAATTTCTTTCAAAAATCTTGAAACCCAGCTTTCTCAACCAAGTGTTCACGAAAGAATCAAAAGTCTTTTAAATCAAATTAAAAAATGTATTTGTTCAGATTTGCCTCATGCCTTCTGGAAAAGGAAAGAACATATTGTTGATCTTTCTTATGAAAAAGATTTTAAAGAAACCCAAATACCTACAAAAGCTTATCCTATTCAAATGAATGAACAACTTTTGCAGTATTGTCAAAAAGAGATCCAAGATCTTCTGGATAAAAAAATTGATTCGTCCAAGCAAGAGTCCTTGGTCCTGTTCAGCTTTTTATGTCAACAAACAAGCTGAAATAGAACGAGGAACTCCCAGACTTGTCATCAATTACAAACCTTTGAATCAAGCTTTACAATGGATTCGTTACCCGATTCAAAATAAAAAAGATTTGCTTAACAGATTTAATTCTGCAAACATCTTTTCAAAATTTGATATGAAATCTGGTTTCTGGCAAATCCAAATTAAAGAATCTGATAGATATAAAACTGCATTTACAGTTCCATTTGGTCAATATGAATGGAATGTAATGCCATTTGGTTTGAAAAATGCTCCTTCGGAATTCCAGAAAATTATGAATGACATTTTCAACCCATACTCAAACTTTGCAATCGTTTACATAGATGATGTACTGATCTTTTCTCAGACCCTGGAAGACCTTTTCAAACATGTTAAAACTTTCATGTACATCATTCAGAAAAATGGTCTTGCTATTTCCTTGGCCATATGATCTCCCAAGGAACCATAACTCCAATCGAAAGATCAATTTTGTTTGCCGCAAAGTTTCCAGATCAAATCATTGACAAAACCCAGCTCCAAAGGTTCTTAGGATGCTTAAATTATGTCTCAGATTTCATTCAAAATCTCAGTAATCTGATTAAGCCCCTCCATGATAGGCTTAAGAAAAAACCTCCACCTTGGACTAGTAAACATTCTGATATCATTAAACATATTAAGTCTAAGGTCCACAGTCTTCCTTGTCTTTGTCCACCCATTCCTCATGCATTTAAGATCGTTGAAACAGATGCATCTGATTTAGGATATGGTGGCATATTAAAACAAAAATTGCATGATAAAGAGTGTATCATTGCATTCACATCCAAGCATTGGAATAATGCTCAACAAAATTATTCTACCATCAAAAAAGAAATTTTAGCCATTATTTTGTGCATCACAAAATTTCAATTTGATTTACTCAATCAAAAGTTCTTAGTAAGAGTAGATTGCAAATAAGCCAAAGATGTTTTGCAAAAAAGATGTTAAAAATCTTGCATCAAAACAGATTTTTGCCAGATGGCAAGTAATTTTAAGTATTTTTTATTTTGAAATTGAGCATATCAAGGGCAACTCAAACTCTCTCCCTGACTTCCATACACATGAATATTTACAGGGAAAGAAAGAACATGCCTAAAAAGGAAATTTTTGCCTCTTCGAGAGGCAAAGGAGTTCATCTAGCCCTTCCAGGGCCAATCAAGCAACAATCTCAATCTGGTTACGAATCTGAGTCATCTACTCAATAACCCACACAAAAATCTACCAAACAATCTTCCCAATCAAAAAATGAAGCTGGACCATCTACCCAGCAACCCAAACAAACCAAAGCTGATTATGCATTTCCAATCCAGACACTTATGGCCTTACAAGATCAAGGTGTCACAAAAATCAATAAAAAATCTTGGGCAGAAATCTGTAGTGAGTCAGACGAAGACATTGACCTGACCCAACTTATATCCCAAATAGCCCAACAAAAAATAATCGTCCAAAACCCAAAAGAAAAAGCCATTGTGGCAAACCAACAAAAAACCCAATCACAAAAAGCCCAATCCAATTACACTCCAACAAATAAATTCTCCAATATCATCCAAATGGAACCCGAATTCTGGGACGAATTTCCCCATAAAGTTATCTCAAAAATCTTCCATACTGGATTCCATTTCAGACCAACCTCACCAATTAAGACTCAACAATTTTATGAGTTCATCTTAATAGATACCAATTTAGTATCTATTAAACACTACAAAGACAAACATAATCCTGAACTCATAACCCACTCAACAATCCAAATCCTCAAAGTTTTAACTCCAAAGCAATTTGGAAACAATCTTAATAAAATCCAAAAATTTCCTCAAAACTTTGACCCAATAGGTTTTAATTATTTGGACTATGTGGATGCCTGGACCAGAGTATTTTTGTTTCAAAATACCCAGTGTAGACATTCATGGTTAATCTATTTTAAAAGAACTACAAATTATGTTTTTCCAAACTGGTTCTACCAATAGTGGGACTTCTTTGGACCAACCTCAGAAATCATACCCTCACCTATCGATGAAGGGTACAAAATTTTTCAATCAAAATTTGACAAACAGGAATCATGTGTTCCTGTGATGTTAAAGTTTTTCTCAATCTTTTCATTGTTGTGGGTATTCTCATGGCAATACCAATATGGAAAATCAGACCACCCAAAAGGTTTTCCAATCTTACAAAGACATGCTTATGTCAAATGGTGGTCTCAATTCGATTCATCAATGGCCTATCTAGGCAAGGTCAGAGAATGGTTAAAAAACAATCCGAAGTGTAAAAAAAATATCAGATCCAAAAACGACATCGTTTCTCAATCAGAAAGCACAAATCCAAGCAGCCCTTGCAGGCTCCCAATTAAAACAATCAATCAAAGAAAAGCTTCAACAAATCATCCACTTGCTTCAGGAAGATGAAGAATTCTCACCTAATGAAGAAAGTGATGAAGACATTCCTAATGAAGATGACTGTTTCGGAATCAATCTTGAAGATGATTAAAAACCGAAATTGTTGTAATAGTCCAAGTCAATCATCGGAACTGTTCAAAACCGAAACTGTAGCTATAGTTTAGGTTATCTTACCTGTACTGTAGAAACAATAGAAATTTCAATTATAAAAGGAGTCCTCATCTTCATTATGAGGCACCCTTTGAAATAGAATCACAAGAAAGAGAGAAAAGTTAGAGAGAGAAGCTCTGAGAGCCCCTTTGTAAGCTCTTAAGCTCTTCTTCTTCCTCCCCCCTTTCTTCTGCATGTTTTGAATCATCAATCAATAAAATCATATTTTCAATCTATATATCTCTCTCCCTCTGTAGGCGGCTCAGCCGCTAGCTTTCTTAATAACACAGGGCGGTTTCTTTACACCCCCTTTAGTATAGCATAATACTGCATCATACTATAACTGTGATACTATAACTGTGATATATCTGTTCATTACTATCTGTTGCATCATACTACAT
>JASCZI010272539.1:1269-21352 GCA_036250425.1 Stylosanthes scabra | reverse complement strand
AAAAAAAAAAAAAAAAACCTCTCCATGGAATACAAAGAATACCAATGCAACAAAACAAGCCACAAAAAAACACCAACAAAGATTAATCATACCTGCAAATTGAGATCAAAAACCAAATGCTCAATCCAACCCAAATAGACCAATTCAAAATTAAACACCCATTGGAAGTTGATAACAACATCTCACCCGTTACAATCGTTATTGAGTCCAACCCATTATCAGAGAAAGGGATGAAATTTTGTTTAATTAATTAAGGGAGTAAACTAGAAAAAGGAAGAGGGGTACGCGAACTCTATCGCCATTCTCGCCAAGCTATGCACAATTCTATTCTATGAACCACCGTCAAAACAAAATAAAGAATGAAAAGCAAGGAATATTACCGTGTTTGCGACTGTAGTGCTTGAGAGGGGGAGAAAGGGAACCCAATTCAAGGATCACGGGGCAGTGATCGGAGTACGCTTAGATGCTTGCAAACACAGCGACGATGACTGAGACGGCATCAGACGGAGAGAAAGTGAAACCCACTGGCAGTGAAAGAGAGCCACGGCGTTAATGAGAGGCAGGATTTTTAGTGAGCGGCGGACGTCGACAAAGGAATGGGTTGAGATTGGGTTGGGGTTAATTTGTAATTTTTAAAAATTATAATAAAACTTAATCATAGTTAAAATTTAGACTTAAGTTAGAATTGCACAAATGCAATCAACCAATAAGAAATCTGTATTTTAGAGAGGGTAATTTACCCCTCAAAGGGGTTGGTAGTGGTCACCCTAAAAAAAAATATCTATAGTAAGCGTAATCTAAAATAATAATGTTTTAATGTCTATATCTCTTTCTATTATGAAGGTTTTATGTTTATTGATAAACAAACAAAGAAAATCATTTTTATCCAAGGGTACCAATTTCACAAACAAATGCATTGCTGTCTAGTGCACTAGTATGTGTAATTTTGCGTTTGTGCATGTGCGTGTGGTGTGGGTGTAAGTCACAGACAATCTGGCATTGAGCTTCAAATAATTGGTAAAATGGTTCTTCGCTTCTTTTATTTCTCATTTAAAATTGCTGGAATTAGGAATACAGAGCAGTTAAAAAAAATCACCACACAAAGCTTTCTTATGAACACGAAGGGTGATCACTAACAACTAACTACGTTTTATCCTACTGAATTAGTAGTTGGTCCTAAACGGCTTGTAAACTTTTACATCGTCGATAATCCCAGCAACAGAACCTGCTGCAGCTACCACACTAACCATAAGGCAAGCAAAACTAAGCATGTGTAAGCATACCCATCTTGTGCTCCACTTTGGTATTTTCTTCTGAACAATGTACATTTCCACTGGAAAATACACTGTTATGGGCCAAAACCCAACGGCTCCTAGAACTCCCACAATGTCATTGAAGAATGGGAGAAGCATTGATAAAAGAGTTGTAATGATGACAAAAATTGTCCTCCACACCAATCTGAAGAGATTGAGTCTATAGGGATGGTACCCTGGGATCGGTATTTTAATTTCTTTGTTGACGAAATCACTGCTTGGGAATCTATCCGCAGCCATTTTCTCAACGAATGAGAAAATGGGCTGGCAGTACACTTGGTATGCGCCAACAAGGTGGATAACAATGGCAGCGTTGGCTATATCAAGGAGCCAAAAGGGATTGTAGAATCCGAATCCAGTGAGGAGGTTTCCGGGGCTGGAGTCTCCGAAAGCAGCGTATCCAAAGCAGCCGCAAAGCATGTAGAAAAGGGTTGTGACTACTACACTAATGAAAGTAGCCTTCTTCATTGTTGTGGACTCTTTTGGAGGAGATTTGATTGTGTCCTGTTTCATTAACAGCCACAGTTTAAATGTCGAAAATTCTGACTTTAATGTAACAAGATTTAGTGAAAATGAAGCTGTACCTCAATTTCTATCAGGATCATTGAGTATGAGTAAGCAAAGGCTATGTTACCGAGTGATTGGAAGGTTCTCCAAACTTTTTGACTCTCACTCACAGTCCCAACAGATATGCCAGTTATGCTTCCTTTTACTCTCTTGTTTTCTGTTGCATGTCCAATTCAAGTCAAATTCTTGCCTAGTAGTTTAATCATCAAAGAAAGAAATACACAATAGCCAAGTGCCTGAATTACGCATAACAAACATACAAGAGCAAAATTCACATGTGATTTCTTTTAAAAGTTTTGAATTTTTGTTTCTACATGAATATTATGTCATTGGAAAAAAGCTTAAGGAGATCATGTTTTGGCCAATATATATTTTATTGGTGTATTTAACCAAGTTAGCTAAACGTTAGAAATAAACAAATTGTGCCGGTCATATAGGATTATTCTATAGTAAAAAATTGAATAGAATCAATCATACCTACGACTTCACCAACCCCCAAACCCAGTCCAATTATGGAGTAAGTAAAGGACATGACAGCGGCTACAATGGAAAGCCACCATAACCGATCGAAGTCTGGAATTTGGGAGAGGATAATTTCCGAAACACCAAATGCAATCATGTACGCATTGCTATTCATGTGGCATGGATCCTTTCCACGGCTACGGTGGAAGCAATTAGACCTTTTGATTGCCCTATTTCATCATCACCAGCAAAAAAACCACAGCCAATTAGACAAGTCTTTCACATATTCACATTATTTTCATCATTACTAATTTCAAAGTCACTCACATCATGCTTATGGAAGCTGCTACTGTGTACCCAACGGCAACGCCAAAAAGGTTAGCATACTGAATGCAACCGCAAATCTTGACCTTAAAGCCGCCTGCACATGTTCAAACCCAAGTTCTATTTTGTTTTTCATATTTTTAATGATGAAATAGATAAAATTAAGCAGAGTAAACCACTGCGAAGCACCAAAAATATTCTAGGTCTGGCAAAATACTTCCTGAATAATGAATAGCCTCCAAATATTGTCAAAATTTGACAAAACTTAGTAAATTTGATCTTCTAAAAGAAAAGATCACTTAGCTTGTGAAGTTCACAAAATAGGGAGAGAATATCCAACTTGGTCTCTATAAACTTTTATATAGAATATTTTAGTTTTTAACAAAATTTTATTCGGCAAAAGTCATTAAAAATTACTCTCTTATCGAGATAAGACCGACCCTTTTATTCATTTCAAGAATAACTAATTTGTCCTATTTGAGGACTTGCATTGACCATTTTATAATAGAATAGCAATGTATTTGTCCAATATACATACGTATTAAAATTTTAATTCAAAGCTGTCCAATGTGGGTAATTATTAAGAACTCTTAATGAATAAAAATTTGTTATGGTTAAAAGCTTTATTCTTTAAACATATTAGTCTTTATCATTGTTTAACAAATATACAACAATAAAAGAAAATTAAAATTCTTGCATCGTTACTTTTATACAAAGGAATTATCAGAGGAAATGAAAGTTTGGTCACCGATTGGTAATTAAAATTTGTTAAAGGACTAAATAAGTGACAAGTAATTTGGCAAGAATTTATTTGGATATCAGGTTAATCGATTATTTTTGCCAATTAGGTTAAAATATACGTCATTCAATTTTTTTGTTTTTGTTATATGTATCACTTAAACAGTTAAACATGACGGAATTAATATGATTAATAAAGTGTTTGGACAACTCATGATGCAATGATTAAAGAGGGATGAATTTCAAAGTTAACCATTTGGATATCACTCTTAAAACTTTCGGACTCAATTGTTCTCGTTTATTGAGTTACCAACACCCGGTTTCCAACCCCAAAAAATATTTGCTTTCGTGAATTATTGAGTCGGGTGGAAATAACATACCAAGGTTTGATCTAACAGCCTCCATGTATGTGTGGTTTCTCTTTCCGTTAACTGGGTCACCGGTACGGTAACAAACACATAGAAGAGTGGAACAATAGTAGGTAACAAGAGAGAAGAGAATCATCACAGCAGGACCAGCAACCCAACCAAGCTGAGCTATAGCCCAAGACAAGGACAACACTCCAGCGCCAATAACCGCCGTTATTATGTGTGCACTTGCGGTCCACACACTTCCTGTTATATTTTTTCAATAGCAAAATTGTTAAACTCATAATTATCACTATTTTTCATCTTTTAAAATAAAATAAACCATATCTTTTAAAATAAAATAAACCATCGTCTTAAAAATAAACTATCATTTCTAACCATAAAAAATTTGAATGCTGATAATTCTAATCATAAAATATATAAATAATTTATCATTAATAAAAAATTCAATAATTTTATTTGTACACTAAAATCAATCATCAAATTAGCCATTAACGTATAATACATTTTGAAATATAAAATATATGTATAATTTATAATTATTTTTAGTGTATATTTTATATTTAAATATGTATTATACACTAGTGGCTGAATTAGTGACTAATTTTAGTGTACACCTAGCATAATCCTAAAAAATTAGATTAATACGAAGAAGTTAGCAAAAATATTTTACAAAATTACCCAACTAAATTAGAAATTTGGCTAATTTTGTCTTGAAATTTGGGTAATTTTGTCTTGTAAATACAATCTTTAATAGGTAATAAATTAGTTTGTGTAGATAAAGTTGTCGGCATTTAAATCTTTAATGGTTAGAAATGCAATATATTTGTCATCTTATTATCTAATATTTTGAACATAAAAAAAATGTAAAACAATCCTGCTAACTGGATAAAGAAACGGAGAAATAAAGAAAATTATGTAAACACCAGAATTATGAGCGTAGTTTTATCTTTTATTCCTAAAAAATTAGTTGGAAAATGAATTAGGGACCAACTTAAATTAATACAATTTTGTCAATTTTGAGTATTAAAATGGTGAAATTGAAATCTCGGGACTATTAGGGAACTTAAATTTTAGAGTCTAAAATGGAACTTAGCTCTATTTTTTATCCTTCAAAAATTCCAACTCACAAATGAATAATCGGTAAGAGAATTTTTATTGAAGTGCAGAGCATGTAATTGTAAGTTTACCGGTTCGTTTGTGGTGACCGTCATCGTCAAAGAACTTGGAATCTCCATGTTGATACCCTTCAACGGAGACATCAAATGCTTGGGGTTGTTGTTGTTGGTGGTTGCTGCTGCTAGCTACGTCCTCAACCATCTTGTTATTTGTGCGATACAGAGTTTTAGGCTTTCGGATTGAAGAATTGTATTTAAAGATTATATCAGGAGTTTGTGCACTCTGCTAAAGCAAAATTAATATGTGACCAAATTTAGTACACAGAATAAAAGCAAGATATTTTCATCTCATTTAAGTGTTGAAGGGTTTTTATGCTGAGCTCCCACTTCAAAGCACCCAAAAGTTGGGAGAGGGTGATAGAATTAGCCCTCAAAAGTCTGTCAAAAAAAAAAAAAAAAAGAAGAACAAGAAGAAGAAGAAGAAGATAAAAGTGAGAGATATAAAGTCACGAGTTCAGGAGAGATCTGTGGTTTGTAGTCAAGGAAAAAGAAAGGAAAATGGGTAGAATAATAGCGTATATTTAAGTTACTTTTTTGGTCTTTGGAGAGTCATTCAATTGTGGGTGGGGCTATGCAATGGATTGAGCAGAGAGTGCGGCTATAAATAACCCGTTTGAGTTGGGAGATGGATGATAAGAGAGAAGAAGATTTTGGCGCAGGGTTACATGCCTCGTGAAATTATTTGTCCACCATGTGGAGTAAAATTATCTAATATCTATACGCTCTTATCTAATACTTATCTATACTGTATAAATGGAGATATCAAAATAGTTGGTGTCAAAAAAAAATTTTCCGAAGAAAATATTAGATGTCTAATATTTTTAATTATGTTGATTTCAATTCAACAAAAGTCATTCATATTAATTGGAGAAGAAAAAAAATAGAAGAAAAAGAAAAGACATACAAGAAAAAAAGAGAATTTAATTTGAGATGATTACTTAAATAACTTATTCACTTAATATTCTTTTATTTTTTCTAAATGTTTTTCGTTATATATAATTCGTAGTTTTTGTTTTTGTTACTTCTAGTTTTTGAATCTAAGACATTTTAATTAATAAATTATAAACGGTTTGTTATCTCAATTAATTAAATTTATATTATTTTTATACACATTTCATAAATTAAAAAAAGTGAATCCCTATTATATGTAAAGTGATTACTACACTTGATTAAGAAGAAAATTAAGAACAAAACTTGATTGCAATTAATTAAGTTAATAAGTTGACTATTATTCTGCAAATTTGACTAAAATAGCTTTTTATTGCCAAAAAGTCAATAACGCAATTGAAATTTATAGAGTAAGAATATTTTTGTCATTGAAATTCGTCAAAAAAAAATTTTAAAATATTCTTAAATTTTGATTTATTTTAATTTTATTCCTCAAATTTTTAATTTATATTAATTTTATTAAATTTTTTTAAAGAAATAAAAAATATCAAATTTACTAAAATAGACACGTTCACATCAATTTCCCATTTTAGGCACCTTTACCTATTTCTGTAGTCTCGGAATTGTCTAAAAATGTAACAAAATGGTATAAATATGTTTGGGAAATGTTGCAGGATCACATAGCTATTGGCTGACTGACACGTAATCTATTCAACTTTAAAAAATTTAATTATAAATAATAGAAAAAGACTAGGAGCCAATATATTATGACCAATAAATAGCGAATACATAGTTACGGATGATAACTCATAAAAATTTTGGATGATAACTCATATAAATTTTAGATATATGAGTTACAGATGATAACTCATATAAATTTTGAATAATAGTTTAATTATTGGCGCCCTGAAAAATTTATATAACGAATTAAAAATGAGTACTGAAGTAATAAAAATATTTTGATAAAAATATATTTTGAAAAAATAATATTATAATTTAATATTTTGTACTTAATATTATAATTAAAAATAATATTAATTTTAATTAATATTATCAATAACATATTCATATTGTCAAAAATTTTAAATATTTTATTTAAAAATTTTATCAAACATAAAAATACTAAAAATTTTTAATTATTATTATTTATAATTAATTTTACATGTTCTTTTAGGTTAAAAGCTACTTATTAAGATGATGAAGTTGGAAAGAGCTAGTGGTACGATCTATGTGATTCTGTGTGAATCTGACTCGATCAACTTTTCTGCGCCAAATGGTGGTCATGATGCTAAACAACAACAAATAGAACAAAGAGAGGAAGCAGAGTCACAGATCTAGAAGCGGCGACAATAGGAAGAGAAGACGGTGGCGACGACCACAGAATCGACGCGCGAAGAGGAGACCGCGGTGACAAACACAGAACGATATTGGAAGAAGAGGCGGCGGCGTAGATGAGCACAGAACCGGCAAGGAGAGAAGAGCCGGCGATGATGCACACATAACCGACAAGCAAAGAAGAGGCGACGGCGACGATGAGCACAGAACCAGCGCAGTGGACGACAATGATGAGCACAATTGAAGAGACGATGATGGCGGTGGTTATTTGGAAATTGGAAGAGATGTGGGCTGTTCACTTGTTCAGATTTTAGGAGAAAGAATAAAAACATTTTGGAAATGATATAAGGACATAATTGGAAAAAAAATATTTATTATATTTGATTTAAAAAATTATAGAAAAGTAAAATTAACGTGAATTGAAAATATTAAAGATAGAATTAAAATAAATTAAAATTTGGAAATATTTTTAAAATTTTAAAAAATTTTAAGTACAGAAAGCATATTTTATCCAAATTTATATTATACTAATTTCTTTTTTGTTCTAATATTATATTAATTTTGAGATAAGAGGCGACGTAGTTGAATTAGTTTTTACTTATTATTATTTGGTGGAAGACATATTTGAATTTCAGAGACACGAAAGGCAACCTGTGTGATTTTGTGCCGTTAGACATCAGCATCGCTTTGACTGGAAGCGTCAAGTGTCTGACGTGTGTGGTCACAGGCCACGGTTATGTCTTTTTCCTTGTCTGTGCAAGAACTTGTCCCACCACAATTTTGGCCGCTTCCTCCCCCTTCTCAAATCAATTCCCTACATTTTTTCCCCACCCTATGCTGTCTTTTATTTATTTTTTTTTAATTTTTTTTTTACATTTAGGTTTTGTTCGTTTGAGGTGAAATAAAAAAAAATGGTCATAAAGAGAAAAATTTTCTTTATTTGGTTGAAAAGGAAATAAAAGAAAAGTGTAAAGGAGAAATAAAAAATGTGATTGAATTCCTCTAAAAAACTTTCTCTCCTATTATAAAAAGAAGTGAAAAGAAGCTAAGTTGATTTTTGTTAAATCAAATACTTAGAGAAAAATTATACTTTTACTCTATTTTTTTTTGTCTTTTTTACTTCCTCTTAATTTATTCTGTCTCTATTTTTTCTTTCAATCAAACATAATCTTATAAAGAAACGTTTTAGGTATAACCTGTTTTTATTAGAACTTTGAAATACCATTCTTTTTATCATATAGATATAATATAAAAAATAAATCAAATATATTGAGAATACATGTGTTTCTGTATTTTTTATCATTAATTTAATTTATTTTAATAAAAAAATATATATGATTAAGATTATTTCAGCATCTATTTCCTATAATATAAGGTGAATGCTACAGTACTTCTTCTTTTTGAGAAAGTAATTTACCTTTTTTAGTGTATTAATTCATAATTAACTCAATAAATAATTTTTTTACAATTGAAATGTATATAACTACTTATCTACCTTTTATTTTTATTTAATTTGATTTAGAATGACCATATAGAATGAAAAAAACAATATATTATATCACTTGTTCTTTTTGTATGATAGAAAAGAACAAAAAAAAAATATTATATTATTTATACATCTTTTAAGAAAAAAACACAAAATATCATAAAAAACTTTTATTTAAATAAAATTATATATTAAACTTTAAAAAAAATATTATTTATTAAATTAATTATAAACCAATAGGCTAAAAAGAATAAATTATCTTCTCAAAAAGAGAAGATACCTGTAGAATAAATTGCTTGAACGTTTTGGATTCAATAAACACTTGTTCGATGGACCCTAAGCCAACTAGGTTTAAGGAACACATGCAAGGGGTTCATAATATAAATTACTTGAACGTTTTGGATTCAATAAACACTTGTTCGATGGACCCTAAGCCAACTAGGTATAAGGAACACATGCAACGGGTTCAGAAAGTGCTTGGGACACATGACATCATGAAATGACTTTCTTATCCCAAAGGAATTAAACTTGGTGGGCCTTACTTTTGCTTTTGTTTTTGTTTTGTTTTTTTTTTTTTCACCGTGCATAAATGCAAAAAATGTAATTTAATTTAAAGTAAAATTAACTACTAGCACTGATAAAACAAAAAAAAAAAAAAAAAACAAATACATGAGAATAAGAAATTTCAAATACAATTTTACTTTTAAAAATATTTTAAGGGCCAACAATTTTAATATATATCAGTCGATACTTTTAAACAGCAATTTAACACTTTTAGTACAACTGTCTACCATTATATTTTCAGACAATACGTAGAAAAAAAAATTGGTAACCAATGAAAAAGTATATATAAAACCATTGGTGTTATATAAACTAAAAAAGTGCCTTCGGGTTCCCTTTGCTCTGCTAGGATTTTAGTAGAGTAACCTTGTTTTCAAAAGTTGAGTGAGGTCTTTGACTTTGGGAGTGTTCTGTGCCAAGTGCGAAGAAGTGATTATGGGCAGCCAAGACAATGTTGCAGATTTACAACAGCGTCAACGTCTAGATGAAGAAGATAAGGTGGTCACTTTTGAGGTAGAGGATATCCGTTCCGGGCTGGATAAGTGTGGAAAAAATTTGCTGGGAAGGATACTAGCTGATCGATTATTTAGCTCAGGAACTATGGAATCTGCCCTCTTTACAATTTGGGTCAACCTTCAGGTTTCAAAGTTCAAAATCATGGAGGTAATATGTTTCAATTCTATTTTGATGATGCTTTAGATGTAATAAGGATTGAGAAAGGTGCTCCATGGTTGTTCAAAAACTATATCATCAATCTTAAGAGGTGGCAGGAGGGGGTGACTATTGAGGAGAGAGATTTTGCAATCGTTCCTTTATGGATTCAGTTTTGGGGACTACTCGAACACTGTAAAACCAAGGAGCTAGGGCAGAAAATTGGTAGCTCAATGGGAGAGGTGCTAGAGGTGGAATCCTTTCATATCAGAGGGAATGATGAGAAGATAATGAAGGCTTAGATAGGTCTTGATGTCACAAAACCGCTCAGAAGAATAGTTAAAATAGCAGGACCAGACCAAAAAGTGATAGAAGTGAAGCTCAAGTATGAGAGAATAGGTATTTTTTGTAATTACTGTGGCTTTATTGGTCATGAGGCCAGAGCATGTAAAGACCAATTACAGGATGCAATGAAAGGTGAGGTGCAGGAGGAGAAATGGGGTAGCTGGCTCAGGGCAGATCAGGTGGGGCGCAAAGAAGTCTCTCAACAACAAAATACCAATCCTAACAATACTAGTAATGAAACTGGTGGAGGCTTTAGACCCAAAAACCCAACACCAGTCAATTTACTTAAAGGATTGGCTAGTCTCTCAGTCAATAATACTCAGGAGAATGGAGGTAAAGGGGAAGAAGAGGTGCAAAGTAAAATGGTCACTTCAACCAAGGCTAAAGTAACAACTCTAGTGATGGACAAAACCCCTGTTGATAAATCCGATGACAATTTTCATAAAGAAGTTGAAAAATCAGATTTGGGAGGTAGTGATAGTGCTAATCAAGTATTATCTCATTTTTCTAATGTAGAAATTACTACTTCTCAGGGTGTTGTCAAGACACAATCTTTGAAACAACTTGCAAGGAGACAGCAAGGTGGTAGGAGAGTGTTGGGAGTTAAAAGGCCGACAGATGGTGTGCTGAAGGAGTCAGGAGTAAACAAGATTTGCAATCCGGAATTGCTGTTAGCTGATATTGGGGAGGGTGTCACCCAACAAAGGGCACCCAGTGATCCATGAAGATGATGATGTGGAATTGTTGGGGTTTGGGGAAACCCCTGACAATTCACAGCATGCAAGAGCTTTGTAAAGCTCATTCCCCCGAGGTGGTGTTTCTATGTGAAACCAAAAACACTACCTTGAATGTGGAGAGAACTCTTTCTGGTGCTGGTTTTAAAAGATTCTTTTTTGTTGACCCAAGAGGACTTGTAGGAGGTTTAGTAATTGGTTGGAAGGAGGAAGCTTTAATTCAAATTGTGCAGCATGGATCTTACTATATTCACTTTAAATGGGAAGACTCTAAACTTCAGAAAGTGTGGGATGTTTTCGGGGTACATTCGCACACAGATGAAGAACAGAGAACGCAACAATTCTATCATATTCTAAGCCTTCTTGAAACTAGTGGTGATCACAAGCTTGTTATTGGGGATTTTAATGCTATCCAAGCTCATCATGAAAAAGAGGGCGGTCGGGTTAAATCTTCCTTATCTGTTCAGAATTTCATCAACTTCATCAATGGGGGTGGTTTGATTGATGTGGGATATGAAGGACCAAAATTTACATGGTCAAATAGACAATTTGGCACAAATCTGATTAGAGAAAGGTTGGATAGAGCTCTATGTTCCAGCTGTTGGAGGAGAGATTATCCAAGGTCCTCATTAGTTCACTTGATGACCACGGATCAGATCATAGAGCCATCTTGTTGAATTCGGATGTTGTTGTATCTAAGCCAAAAAGACGATTCTGATTCCAAGAGCGGTGCTGTGAAAGAGAAGAAGTTGTGAATATTGTGAAAGAGGCTTGGAAGATTGAAAATGATGGTTCCCCAATGTTTATGCTTTATCAAAAGCTTAAACGGTGTAGGCATGCCATTGTTGATGGCAGAAATCTAGCTACTCTAATTCACATATTCAGATTCTACACCTCAAGGATAAAATATCCGAAGAAAAGGATAAAGGAGTAGCAGCGAATGGGACTCAGATTCGTACTTTAGAAGAAGAATTGGAGGAAGCTTATCTCTCGGAAGAACGATACTGGAAGGAGAAGTCTCGAATTTCTTGGCTCAAATGGGGTGATCACAATACAAAGTTCTTTCACTCCAAGACTCAAAATCGGAATCGAAAGAACAGAATTTTGCATTTGGAGTCAGAAAATGGTGTTAGTAGATCTGATCCTGCAGGTATTGCTGATATAGCTCAATCCTATTTTGAGAAATTATTTTCCTCTTCAGATCCTAGTGATCCCAGCGAGGTTTTGGCTGATGTTCCGGTAAAGATTTCTGATGAGCTTAATCGAAAAATCACTAGACCTGTGACTGACAAGGAGATTAAAGAGGTTGTCTTCTCCATTAATCCTTTTTCAGCACCAGGTGAGGATGGCTTTACTGCGAAGTTTTATCAATTTTTCTGGGAAGTCATCAAAGTTGATGTTATAAGAGCTGTTGTAAGCTTATTCTCTGGAGGTCATATGCTGCGGTCTTTTAATCATACCCATATCTGCTTAATACCGAAGGTATCTAATACTACCTCTATGAAACATGTAAGACCTATTAGCCTTAGTAGTGTTTTTTATAAAATTGTTTCTAAAGTATTAGTACATAGGTTACAATCTCTTATGGATAAACTTATCAGTGTTAATCAAAGTGCCTTTATAAAAGGAAGACTTATTAGTGATAATGTGTTGATTGCGCATGAGTTTATGCATTTTTTAAAAAATAAGAGATTTGGGGAACATGAATTAGCTCTCAAGTTAGATATGAGCAATGCTTATGACAGGGTGGAATGGAGTTTTGTGTGGGCTATTATGGAGAAAATGGGCTTCTGTAAGAAGTGGATGGATTGGATTAAGGAGTGTGTGATGACGGTCTCGTACTCTGTTACTGTGGAAGGACAACCTCATGGCTATTTTAAGCCATGTAGAGGATTGCGTCAAGGCGACCCTCTATCACCCTATCTTTTTCTTTTTTGCGCAGAGGTACTCTCCCATCTGCTCCACAGAGGAGAACAGAGCCATGATCTTGTGGGTATGAGACTCAATCGCAGATGTCCTACTCTTCCTCATCTATTTTTTGCTGATGACTCCATCCTTTTCAGCAGGGCTACTGAAAGAGATTGTCAGAATCTGATGGCTATACTTAATGTTTACTCACTTATTAGTGGTCAAGCTATCAATCTTGATAAATCTTCTGTTTTCTTTAGTCGCAATACTCCTAATGAGACTAGAGATTTTTTGGCTGCAATTTTACAGGTGCCAAACGTTGGGAGCCAAGATAGATACCTTGGTCTTCCTTCGGCCGTGCAAAGGTCCAAAACAGCAACATTCAATTATGTTAAAGATAAGGTGTCCAACAAGCTCCAACATTGGAAAAGATCAATTTTATCAGCTAGTGGTCGGGAAGTCCTAATTAAATCAGTTGCAACGGCTATACCTATCTATACCTTGAGCTGCTTCAAGTTACCGGAGTCTTTATTGGAAGATCTGCGCAAGATTATTATGAACTTTTGGTGGGGACAACGGGGTTCAGAGAGGCGTATGCACTGGATTAAGTGGAGTACTATTTGTTGACCAAAGAATCAAGGAGGATTGAATTTCAAGGATCTCCGAGAGTTCAACCTCGCTATGCTTGGGAAACAAGGTTGGAGATTGAACACTAGAACTAATTCTCTAATCTTTCAAATCTACAAAAGCAAATACTTCAGGTACTCTTCTTTTCTCAGAGCTGATGTTGGCTCCAATGCTTCTTGGGGTTGAGAAGTTTATTAGAAGGGAGAAAAGTATTAGAGAAAGGAATTCAGTGGAGAATAGGGAGAGGCAACTCAGTTAATATAATGAATGATCCTTGGATTCATAATCTACCGCCACTAGCATCTATAATTCAATGCAATCCAAACTCTCAATTAACTTGGCTTCAGCAACTAATGACAAGCAATCGGCAGTGGAATCAGACAGTAATCCAAGAGAACTTCAATTCAAACATTGCAGTAGCAATTTTACAAACTAAAATTGAAGATGGAGAAGACTTGATTACCTGGACAAGAGACAAAAAGAGGGGCTATACAGTGTCTTCTGGCTACTTGTTAGCTCATCAATTCTTTCACCCTCCATTGGAGATGTTGCCTCAACAATGTGGCCAAAAGCAACTATGGAAATCCATCTGGGACCTGAAATGCCAGCCAAAAGTTAAGTCATTTTTGTGGAGAATTATGCATAATGGTATCCCTGTTAGTGCAAAGTTACATGAACGAATTCACAGTGTTAATCCAACTTGTCAGAGATGTGGTGTTGCATCTGAAACGGTTGGTCATTGTTTAGTGACATGTGAAAAATCTATGGAAGTGTGACTCAACTCAAACATTGTGATTCCTAATCTGTTACATAATACAGAAATTTGGCAGTGGTGGTTGGAATTTTGGGAAAAGATGAAATTGAGTAGAAATGGAAGGCAAAGCACTGTGAAAGTAGCATACCTGCTATGGGAGCTTTGGAAATCAAGAAATCAATTTATTTTTTAAGGAGATCACCCATTGCCACAAAGGATTCTTGAAACTGCCGTGTCTAATGCATTGAGATTCCAAGCTACTATTGGAGATTGAAGATAGGAGCTGTAACAACTAGTTCTTTTCCCTTTTAATTCAATTCTTTCTTGAAGTTGTTTTGGTATTACAATTCTTAACTAATATTGTATTGGGAATTCCCAGCTTTGCCCTTTGTGAGGTTCATAGTGGACCCAAACTCCTTCTTTTCATTAATGAAATTTACCTACCTTTGATAAAAAAAAATAAAATGAAAAGTATATAATAATTAATTAGATGTCCATTTAGTAATGGACTTGTTAACCAATTGATTTTTTATTTGAAAGTTGATTTTATAAAAAAAATTACCTCATAAAATGACTTTTAATACTTCAAAAAATTAGTTTACCCTTTTTTGCAATGTATTATAAAAGTGGTTTAAATATATAATACATTTGAAAAAACTAGGAAAGCAATGTATTATGGCCAATAGGGAGCCAATACATAGTTACGGATGATAACTAATATAAATTTTGGATGGTAAGTTAATCTTGGATATATGAGTTACGGATGATAACTCATAAAAATTTCGAATGATAACTTAGTTATTGACTCCCTAATTGCTTTCTAACATTGGTTCCGTAGCATTATTATATCAGAAAAATTAACTTTAAATATCCAAGACAACAAACAGATTTTGATTTGCATTGGCTATCCGATTTCAAATTGATTTTTACCAACTTGGTTAATCTATTTTTAAATTATTTACAAACCATTTGAAACAATTAATTATTTATAATTTGGTTAAGATTCTTTCCTACATTATCAAATGCTCCTACTCTCAAAAAGCAAGAGCCATGCTTTTGTGTTTGATAATTTGAAAAGACAAGGTGCTTTTGCTCCTAACTTTTGAGAGTTAGGGATACTTTTGAAAGCTAACAAGAGTAGTGTTTTAGATTTGGCTCTATCTTTGAAATAAACCAAATAAATAATTAACCTTATATTTTAATAAAAAAAATTAATTTTATCCTCAATTAATTAAATGTTATTTTACATTAATATAAGATATGCCAGCAAAAGGACAATTTTAGTAATTTTATACTTTGAATCACATGTCAAACACATTTATCAAACATTATGCGTGGCTTTTACTTATAGAGAGCCAGTTCTAAATTGTTTTATCAAACAATTATGTTGTGGCTCTAAGAGCAGTTTTTTTGAGAGTCCAAAAACTCACACTACAATAAATGTGAATATTACCGATGGCCAAGCCGTCGTTAACTAATAAAACCTTCATCGTCGGTAAAATGGCGTGGGTAACAAACCTGTGGGTAATAATTACCGACAGTTAAGCCGTCGGTAATAAGCCCGTTATCATTTTTAAATTTTTAATAATTTTATCGACTGTCATGCAGTCGGTAATAATCCGTTATATAAATCTTATAATTGGAATACTACCGACGATCATGCTGTCGGTAAATGCCAAAAGGACGTCATCTAGAACCTAATTTATTGTACTATTTTATTTAATTATCCATATTAACATGTTTTACGTTAATCTACTCGAACCTGGATATAAAAAAGTATCTTCTATAACTAACAAATTTAGTTATTCAACATAATTATAAAATAAAAGAAAATACACGCAAGAAACTAATATCACAATTATTCTAAAATACAAATAAACCATAAAATAAAAGTGTCATACATAGCCGGGGTCATCCTCGGACTGGCAGGAGCCGGTGGCCTAGTCAGGCTGTGATGGGGGACTCTGGGATCGAGCAGGAGACAGTGGCAGCGCTGGGGGATGCATGTCTGGAATTGTGGAAGATCAGCTACTCCGCAAGCTGTACATCTCGGAGTAAGCCTTCCTCAGCTCGAATACCTCCTGCGACTGCGTCTGCACGGTGGACTCCAAGCTCCTAACCATCTGCGCACAGACGACCTCCACAGCAGCTACCCTTTGAGCATGCGCCTCCACCTGCTATGAAATCTCCTGATTGAGCAAGGTGACCTGCTCTCTAAGATCGGGTAGACCACTAGCAGTGTTGTTGTCGTCATGATCTCCAAACAGCGGTGGGTATTTCTGCGAGGGAACCATACCCATGCCATCAATCTTCCCCTTCTTGCGGCTGCCTGCAATCCGTGTCCATACCTCGTCCTCATCGATCGGGGGGAGGGGGCTCTGCTATGAAGGCATCCTGAAACAAATTGTGATTAGAACGTACGACACTATCAAATAAAAGAATATGAATGAATTCTTATGAAGCTTAAGACTTACATTAACGTCCTATGATTGCTTGTCCACCCACAATCGATCCTCTTTCCGTGTGTGGGTCCTCGCAAACACCTCACTCTGTGCGGGTGTTCATCCCAGCTCCAACGTCTGTTAACAAGAACGCTGATAGAAAAAACTTAATGAAAACAAATAAGGAGCTCTATAATGAAAAATGTTATAGTTTTACTAAAAGTAAACATATTAACGTACCATCCTCTCTCTAGTGGCCTTGTACGTGGTGGATCCCTTGTATGAAGTGATCCACCCGTCTCGGACGCCCTATTCCTCTTGTTAACCTGCTTTAGCTTTTTGTAGTCCTCTTGTCACCAAAACTCCACCAGCCTGTCAAAGAGGTCATCCTGTATCTACCATGAGGCGGCGCCCTCTTGTTTCGGATCTCGTTCATAATCTCGCGGAGTCTCATGGCGGCTCCGCCAAGACTCATAATTCTTGAACTTGTATCCCCGCTGTAATAAAAAAAAGCCTGAAAACGAAAACAAAAAGTTGTGATGCATAACAAATCGTACAAAAATTATTAATAACTCAAAACATAAAGTAAGAAGCTTATAATGTTACCTTTCAACGGTCCCACCAAAAATGGACCGCGTGATCCGGTGCCATGCTGAACTGGGGCACAAACCACTTATAGTAATTCTGAAAGACCCAAGAGATCTTGGTCGTACCCTTGCGTACCTTATTCCAACTGTTTCATTTATTTCATAAAAACACATTCAAATAATCAAACAAGGGTTTGAGAAAATATTTAAAATACTGAACATAATTGAGTAAATTAAAAAGTATGTTATTACCAGGGAATGTGTGGGAATCATCCTCATGGCAGGTAGACCCTCTGACAGGGAATGTGTGGGGATCACTGGAGTGGATGTGGTAGGTGGAGTCGAGGACCCAGCCGCTGCCTCTCCAACCCCTGCCTCGGTCCCCCTTTCCTTGACCTCGGTCCCCCGAGTCATATGTCCTAAAACAAAATAACAATTATAAACAACATTTAATAACGAACATAAAATATAGCATACAAATAAATATTTTAAATTAAAATAACAAAGAAAGTGTATATATGTTAAGGTAGATACTTCACTGCCACTCATCATCTTGGGCTTAAATTCTTCCTCAACAAATCCACCCTTACGTCATCAATATTTTTATATTTCGTACACTTGCACTCGGTACACGGGCACCTAACCTTTCCCAACCCAATATAGTCGTCAAGGCTCATACAGTAGGCTAAGAACTGGTCCAATCCGGTTATGAATGACAATTTAAGCCCCCTCTATTTGAATAAGCCTTATTGTAAATCCATGAACGAGGTTGCTCCATAATTATGTGATATGGTTTTCCTACATTTGTAAAAGTTTTAGGCAACTTTAATTAACGTCTTCTAATTTTATTTTAATTTTTTAAAATATTTTGGACAGAGTTTCTCCCTAATTAAGGCACTCCAACGATTTAAAGGTTTTAAAAACATTGCATAAACATTCAACATACAATAGGCAATTACGTTGATTAAACCTAGTTGTTCTATCCACCTTATTTCCCACACCAAATACAGAGAAATCACACGCAATCTCCACAGAAACAAACCGGAAGGATCTCTATGCCCCTCGCACAGATTCATTCTCCTCTCCCATTCTACAATTCTATCCTAAGTGTTCAAGTTTCTATCCTAAACACATAATCAAATTTCAAATTATTTATTTATGCCAATTAAATTATTTAATCAAATTTCAAATTTATATGTGTCTAATGCTAACTAAATTGAATGGGTAACCAACCTAATTAGTGTAGGGTAAAAATGAGCAACGTCAAAAACTGCACCAATTAAATTATTTAATCAAATTTCAAATTTATATGTGTCTAATGCTAACTAAATTGAATGGGTAACCAACCTAATTAGTGTAGGGTAAAAATGAGCAACGTCAAAAACTGCACCAATTAAATTATTTAATCAAATTTGAAATTTATATGTGTCTAATGCTAACTAAATTGAGCAAACACATAATGAACCAAAAATAAGGGCATAAAAAACGAACGGAAAAACTGCACAAATAAAAAAAACTAAACCAATTAAATCAAAGAGGGACTTACTACGAGCACAATAGTAGCGATGGAACTGTGAATGAAGCTCCTAGGAGGGAGAAAATGAGGAGAGAAGGTGGTGGGGGCATGGTGGAGAGAGAGAGTGGAAGAAGAGAGAGAGGGGGGAGGGGTTTTCTGTTGAAATGGTGGAGGGAAGTGGCGTCGCGTAGTTGAAGAGTCTTTTATTATTACTGACGGCTAAGCTGTCTGTAATAATAAGATCGACGGGGACACAACGCTGCGTTTCATTTATTAATTTTACCGACGGTTCAGCCGTTTATAAAATTAGAAAAGGCGCCAAATTTTAAACTTTTAACCCTAACACTATCAACGGCCAAGCCGTCGATCAACATCGACTGTTATCTATTAAATTTACCGACGGCCAAGCCGTAGGAAGCCATCTGTAAAATTTTTTAGAGTTCCTCTTATTGGCGACATCGTGGTTAGAGGCAGCTTGGCTGTGGGTAATTACCAACGGCTACGACATCGGTAATATTAAGCCATCATGGCATCAATTGGCGCAAAATTGGTTCTAATATTACCGACGGCGATGCGTGTACATGTTTCATGGTTTTAGACCCTAATTTCATGTGTATTTAGTAGATATTTAGCTTAAAACTCAAGTAATACAGCTTAATTCTCCATCAATTAGTATCTTGAGTATTTGTTATGTGTTTACAGAGAAATCATGAAGAAACAGAGGAAGAAGAAGAAAATAGAGAACAGAGAAAGCTTGAGTCAAGTTACAGAGAATCCAAGCTCCTCCAAAGCAACATCAAGGTCACGTTTGGACCATGTCTCTGACATAGCCAAGTCTCACACTTGGCCCAAGCATGACCTTCCAAGGCTCACCAAAGCTCGGCCAAGCTTGCCAACAAGGAACAAAGGTCACGTTTGGCTCAAGTACACACTTGACCCAAACGTGACCCATTCAAGACAAGGGAAAGCTAGCCAACCTCACCACCAAGTCACGTTTGAACCACGCCTAGACGTGGGCCAAATGTGACTCCTTCCATGGCTCACTCAAGCACACAAGGCCACATTTGAGCCACATTTTCCATTGCTCGAATTTATTGCCTAATATTACCAACGGCTACGATATTTCTACAGACAACCTAGCCGTCGGTATAGTGCGACTATGTTGTAGTTTCGTGCACTTTTTTTGAGTCACAATATTATCAAACTGAGTCTAATTGCCAAAATTCACAAAACCATAACAAATCACAACCATTCCTCACATTTAACCTTAAACAAATCCTAACCATTAAAACTCATCCAT
>JASCZI010272537.1:10888-28303 GCA_036250425.1 Stylosanthes scabra | reverse complement strand
TGGATGTAGTACCTGGGTGTTATACTCAGAACAAATCCCAATGATGTAATATGATGTATGTTATTTGCAATGGTTATAATCTTTATATATAGGACGTCATATTTAATTTATCGAATTCAATATTCTGTAAACGACGACAGGCTTGTATGTATTTATAATAGTTATGTAGCAACCTGGCTATTAGTAACAGTCATGACACACTAAAAGTTGGGTCGTTACAATCTTCATTTGCATCACTTCCACCCACAGCTACCCCTCTTCCAAATTTGGCAGTGTGAGAGTCCAACCACATGAAAAATTTGCAGTGCTGCAATTTTTCCGGCACATCCACCACCAAGCAAACCCAACAAATGAGCATCCAACTATGAATTATGACTATCCATTTTGAAACATACATACCTTGAAGAAAGGGCATCCAAAAAATAGCCGATTCGGGTTGCTTTGGGTCTTCAACAAGTATAATATGGCGTACACATCACAATGTCACCTGGGGCAGCTCCCTCCCTTTCATCCGTGACTCTCGTTGCAAAGAAACCTTGAGTGCTCCCCGACGATCTATCTTTTCTCCGGCCACCACCACCTCGCTTTGAGCTCGTGGATACACCCTCGCTATCCATCGTCGTTTCATTTTGGAAGGAACCCTAATGCCCCTTCAATTTGCGAAGAGGAACCCTAATTTCAGACCTCAATTCATCCAACGAACCAAGGGAGCGACGTCGTTTTACAATTCCTTTGTGCCACAATGCCACTCTGGATCAGTTACGTCCATCTCAGCACCGTTTCTCTAGAAACTCAGCAAAGTCTGTTACAGATTGAATGGCCCAACTTACGGAGGGACGGGCATGTCTAATAAAAAGAACGGTCAGGGAGCTAGTTGTATTTCCCAATTGTGAGGGTTCCGTTTGTCTGAATTTAAAAAAGTCAGGGGCTCATATGTCCTTTTTCCTTTATCTAAATCCTCTACTTCAGCAAGAATGCTTCTCCTTTCACTAGAGCTTCACTCTCCCACCTTCTTAATATTCCTCACATAGGCACTCATGATAAATACCGAGGTTTCCCTGCTGTTATCCACAGATCTAAAAAACAAACTTTTAATTATGTGAAAGACATGGTTGACAACAAACTCCAAGTTTGGAAGAGATCTTTGCTCTCTGTTAGTGGCCGGGAGGTGTTAATTAAAGCTGTAGCTACTGTAGTTCCTTTATATACTCTCTCCTGTTTCAAGTTGCCAAACTTTCTCTTAGAGGATATTCAGAAGAAAATCACTAACTTCTGATGGGGGCAAAAACACAATGAGAGGAAGATTCAGTGGATTAGTTGGGATATGCTATGCAGAGATAAGAAGTATGGAGGACTCAGTTTTAAAGATCTCAAAGCCTTTAATTTTGCAATGTTAGCCAAACAAGACTGGAGAATCCTTACAAAGCCTAACTCTCTGCTGAGTAAAGTACTCAAGGGCAGGTATTTTCATAATACAGATTTTATAAATGCCTCTATTGGCTACAACCCTTCATGGGCTTGGAGGAGTTTATTAGAAAGCAGAAAAGTTATGGAAAAAGGATTGTTTTGGAGAATTGGCAGAGGCACAAAAGTAAGAATTTTTTAGTCTCATTGGCTTCAGAACTACAAGCCACTCTCTCTGTTTCATCAACGAAACCCAGACACAGACCCACAATGGGTTCATCAAATGATAGATGATACAAGACAATGGAAGTCAGACTATATCAGAGATCTATTCCCAACAGATATTGCTACGGCTATCCTAAGAACACAAATAGCTGATAATGGGGAGGATTTCCTAACTTGGGCGCCAGAAAAGCGAGGAGGATACACGGTGGCTTCAGGATATCAGATTGCCTTTCAATTCTTCCATTCCCCCATCGAGCTACTCCCTGCACAATGCCATTTAAAGAATCTTTGGAGTACACTGTGGAACCTCCGTTGCACATCGAAGTTGAAGATCTTCCTCTGGAAAGTACTTCATAATGGCCTCCTGGTTCAAAATCGGTTGAAGGATCGTATTCCCTTAATTGCAGATGTGTGCCCTAGATGTGGTTATTTAGGAGAAACTGCTCTCCACTGCTGTTCAATGCCCCTTCGCCTCTGAAGTATGGCAGCTATCGGGCCTCCAAACAATCCCTATTTTTGGTGATTTTCATGAATTTTGGAGATGGTGGATTTCTGTGGTGGATGCTCTCAAACGACAACCACAATCTCGACAGAAAATCAGTAGCTTCATGGCGATTTTCTGGAAACTTTGGAATGAAAGGAACCTTCGCATCTTTGAAGGTGTTGTGAGCTCAGTGGATTAGCGATGGAGACTGTTCAGGAATACCATCAGCACCACCCCCCTTGACTCATCTTCTCTGTTACACTTTCCCCTTCTCAAGTTAGTTTATGATGTTTTAATGTTAGTGGAGTTCCCAAAATTCTTGTCTTTTCTTGGTTGTCTAACCTGGACCCACACCTTATATATTCGTTTTATTACACCAATGAAATGAAATACAACTACCTTTGATAAAAAAAATAAATAAATAAATAAAAATGTTATCATAGTATAGATTCAATTAGGACATAGCAATTTCACTTAAAAAATTTATGTTTGATTCATGTTTCAAAACTAATAAAGAGCCTAGACATGAGCATGGAAAATAGCAAATGGTTGTACATGTAAAACAAACTGAACATTAAAAGAAAATTTGAAGGACTACATCATTAAATCATCATTCTTCTTCTTTTTCATTAAATTGCAAACCATCACTAGGTTTTGGTTTAGCTTCCAAGGCTTTCGAAGATTCCTAAAAAGCCAATCAGCATCAAATAGAAGAAGTAAAATGTTACGTTCCCAAATACAGAAAATAAAATGAGGTGGTAATTAATTTGGCATAATTAGTGGGATGAGAGTAGGAGAGAATCAGGGAAAGATTATGAGTGAAGAATATATATGAATAATAGGGAAGGAGAGAAGGTAGACTCTGGGAAAGAATTGAGGCATATGCTTAGGAGAGAGGCTGGCTCTACAACTCTCAGCCATCACTATCACCATTTTAATGTAATTTCTGCATTTTCCAATTCAATAATGCCAGGTTCTTACATAAAAATACTTATACAAACACCAATTGATTGAAGGATCACAATTAATAACTTGTTTAATTTTACAAAGCAAAATTTATATGAGCAGCCTAGATTTGAAGCCTTTTTAGCTTATAGCATGACTTAAGGTAGATATAATTATTTTTCAACCAACCACAACCATGTAAAAATGTTTCAAAAGTAATGAAGATAAAGAACCTATAGACATGAGCAAGGAAAATAGCAAATGGTCGTACAGTAAAACAAACTGAAAATTATAAAATAATTGAAGGATTACCTCATTAAATTATCATTCTTCTTTTTCATTGAATTGCAGACCATCACCAGGTTTTGATTTTGCTTCTATGGCCTTGGAAGCTTCCTGAAAAGTCAATCGGATACCACGTCTATTTGAAGAAGTAAATCTACTTGAGCTTAAAAATTGATTAAGATTCTAAAAATAAAAATTACCAATGAAATTTTAGAAGATAACTACTAAAATGATTACATATGAATAAGATAATGAGCCAAAAATTGAGCATCCAATCATAATTTTTTCTCTTGACATTGAAATTATTAGAAATTCATCGTGATAAATATAATCGGAGCAATGTATGCAATGGTACCAACTATAGATTTTGGTTGTGAACATAAAGAACTGGGAAACTAAAAAATAATTCAATTAAATGCTACCTCTCTCCTCTGTGTATGCTTCCATCAGACGGTAACGGAGCGAGCAAAGGAAGCACAGTACAGTGGCATGTTACGGCTGGCCACGCCACATCGGCGAATCTTCGGCCGGGTTTGGCAATGACGGCAGCTACGGGAATGGCTTCTCCATGTGTGCTTCCATCGGGATCCTCTTCGTCGTTTTCTCTCTCCCGTCACTCTACCTCTCTCCTCCATTTGTGTTTCCATCGCTGGCGAGCTCCTTCTTCTTCCTCGTCGGCGATCCCTCTCTCTTCTTCCCCTTTGTTTTCATCCCTTTCTCTCACTTCGTTTCCGTCTCTTTCTCCCTCTTATGGTGCGTGTCCCTTTTTTTCTCTTCCCCTCCCAACGACGGTTTAGGGACGATCCTCGTTTAGCGACGCGCGACAGTCCTCCTTTTTTTTCCCCTTCTTTCATTCTCTTCCATTCTTTTGCCATCATCCCCCCTCTCTGTTCTATCTTTTTTATTTCTTAAATCTTTATAATAAAATGAAAGAAAGAAACTGACTAATTGTCAATTGATGAGATATAAGAATTTTATGTTTTATAATTTTGAATTGGGTAAAATACAAATATGCTCCTAACTTTTTTAAAATGAGACAAAATTGCCCTTCACTTTGTCGAAATACACCCAAGCCCCAAACCTTCGAGAAAATTGGACACATGCCTCCCACCGCCGGCGCTTTGTCTGGATCCTGAGGGAACTCCGTTACTTTCCATGGTTGCTTGATGTCTTGATGTCTCACACTTCAATTTCATTCGAATAATGAAACCCTAAATTCGACAGGTTCATATAAAAAAGGGGGTAAGATAGTGTTGTACACAAAACAACTTCGTTCTGGTTACACATATCCATAACGGGAATAGCCTTGACAGCGTGGCTCCGTAACGGCCAACTCAGCTCCGCTAACAACCACATCAACAACTATCATAATGGTTACATGATCCAGACAAACAGAGGGGTACCAGTGTCCAATTTTCTCAAAGGCTGAGGACTTGGATGTATTTTAGCAAAGTGGGGGCAATTTTGTCTCATTTAAAAAAAAATCAGGGTATATTTGTTTTTTACCCTTTTGAATTTGATTTCCTCCCTCATACTTTTTGTTTTCAAATTTTTTTTTCTCACTAGGACCATTATTAACCATTTCTATACTTATTTGAATTTGAATCTTTGAACAAACAAATTAGGAATGGACACATGTCACTTAAAAAACGCAATACTTGTTAATAAACGGACTTACCACTTGTCATTGAAATAGACAGACAAGTGTCAAACAATGAGTCTGCACCCCCTATACCTTTTATATTTTAATAGAAGATAGATAGGTTATGCTTGGTGTACACTAAATCAGCTATTAGCATAAAATATATGTTGAAATACAAAATACATACTAAAATTATTTAAACAATACATTTATAAAAGCTTGGAACCAATATTTGATTGGATTTGATTTGTATTATTATATTATATCCATAACCTTACAGTGAACAATCTTGTAAAAAACTAACCTGAAAAGTCAAGTTAGAATCCATGGATCATAGTCTTTTATGACTTAGATATTCCTACCAAGGCTGCACCTGTGCTTCTTCCAACCCATTTTGAATAGGAAAATGTCCTGCAGTCCAAAATTCACCATTCATATTCTGGGCAAGCAAACTACCATAGTCATCATCCTCACCCTCAAAACTCAAGTCTTCAAATATTTCCTCAAAACCATCATCATAACCATCTTTAAAATTATCAATATCAAAGTTCTCAACATCATAATCATCGTCACTGTCATCCTCATTATTTTCAGCAATATGACTGAAACCACCAATGTACTTGTCATCCTTCCCCTTTCTTCGCTCTCTTCTCATTCTCTTTGATTCCCTAACCAAATCCCTCCATTTATTTCGTAACAACAATATCTCATCCTTCTCCAATAACTCACCCTTCTCACCAAACCCCTCTACCAAGAAAACAGAGTGCCGCTGCCCTTTCAAACTCACATAAAATAATTCCGGATGCCTTATAATCATCGCTCTCAACTTGTTCGGGAGACCAAATTCCTTTCTGAAATGGGTCAAGTGGTCTATTAAAGTACTCTTTTCAATCATCATCCCGAGAACCTCTCTTACTACAGAACAAGATCTCTTTTCTGCTTCCAATGATACCTTGGCAAAAGCATCAACAGGGTTCCTATAAGGGCATACTTCTGGCATTTCTTCAAATTTTAGCAGGAAATTCTGGTGACGTCTCTTTATGTTAAGACCTTTTCTAAGCCTTACTTGTTTGAACTTTAAAGGCCGATCAACTATTAAATCAGGAGAACGAAATGCAGGAGGCGGCAATGGCTTTGCCAAGTTTGAGTCCCAGGATACAAGCTCAAGTGCACGGCCATAAGAAGTTTCAACCGTTTTGAATTTATCTGGAAAATCGTTGCACAAACGGGATCTAAAATTAGGAGGAAGACCAAGATCTGGAGCAAGGTGAACCATCTTTGATAAGAGTAACCGGTGGTGAGATGATAACATAAGAAGCTTCTGAAGTTTGGATGCCAAAGTGGTTGAAATGGAGAATTGAAGACTGAGTTCCTCAGCAGCAAGAGCAGCTGCAGCTGGAGTTAATCGGACACATAGTTGAGGATATAACTTTGTTGCATTGAGTGGCTTAGATGGCCATGGGATAGCGAAGAGTTCGAAAATAGAAGGGTACCGATGGATCATATCAAGTATGGAGTGAGGAGTAGAAAGAGTAAGATAAGACCGGCATTTAGAGAGAATGTGAAGAGGAAGATAATGTTTTGGTTTAGAAAGAAGTAAAGTTTTCATCTTTTGAACAAATCGAGTTTTACTCTTCAAAACAACACGCCTATCGAGAGAAGTGTCACGTACATGTTTGACTGTGGAACAAGAAATAGAAAACGAGATGGTGTTGAGGTAATTACCATGGCCGTTTTGTTTTCTGAAGCTGGAACGGGACAAAGAAGATGTCCCAGGAAGAAAGCTGGAACCTAAGTCACTGACTAGTTTGTTATTACTGAATGAACAGGGAAGGCACAACCCCATTTTTGTTGTTTCCACCACTCACATTTAACCTGAAAACGAGAAAAAAAAATCAAATAAGAACCAAGAAGAAAAAACTTCCTGAGATAAAATACCAAGTTCAAAGTGTAAGACCGAACTAATTTACATACAATGACCCTTGGTCTCCAAAAATCTTGAACTTTTTGATGGCTTCGTGACGCAATTGCCACAGAATACTTAATTAGAGTGAAACGTATTTCTACTCAACAAGGATTTGACAATAGAAATTAGAAATGCATAAAGTCGGGACTTCACTCCTTAAATGCAGAGTTACAGTAAAATGAAGGATACTAACATTGGCAAATCTTTGGCGAATAATCAATCAATCGTATCCTAAAAGCATAACCTGTCAACTCTGCCAATTAAGAGTGAACTATTTCATTCAGAGCTCTTCTATGGAGAAATCCTTATTAACATAGAGACTAGTATTTTTCTAATGATCTTATGTTTTTGGATAACTGCCTCAAGAAACTTGCTATTAGAAATTCAATTTGATTCTTGAAGTAGAAATCTTATGCATTAACCCTATCGACATTCAAAATGCAAATAACTTGAGTACATTAAAGACATAAGAATGATCAAAACTCAAAATACCCAAAACTTGGTGTTTCAAAATGCGGAGCTCCAATGTAAATCATAGGAATGACTGCGATGTAAGGGAATGGCAAAAGATTCTTTGGAATCAATAATTGAAGAGTTTAAAAGAATAAAATAAGAAAAGCATTTAGTAAATCAAGAATCAGAGAGAAGAGAAGAAAGGATACTCGACGAAAGATTCATTTCCCCCACAGGATTGGGTACTGCAAGAAGATCCCCAATTCCTCAGTCAATGGGGAATTAGGGCGGCGTGATGTCTCAAAGTGGTGCAGACAACCAATATTAAGGATGTTATATCATGTGCTTGTAACAGTAGGTCAAGAGAAAGAAAACTATACATATTAAATTATTATCTCTAGGGTTATTATCACTTTTTGAAGTTACCATGGATAAACTTGTATACAAGGGTAACCCTTTTTGGCCACCCAGAGCCTAATTTCTACAACTTTCCTAATTGTTGTTCATGTGCTTTTTTGTTTTAAGAACACCGGAAGAAACAAACAACAAAACGCAATAACAAGAACAAACAACAATTATTCGACAAACAGCAACTAGGCAAATCAAGAACAAAAAGAAAAAAAAAAACACAAGAAAATTAACAAATTAAACAACCAAACTAACAAATCAACACAACACAGGAAGAATACAACAAAGATAGGACTCACCTACCAGGATTTCGGCGCAAACAGCGAGGAGCAGACCAGCAGGTCAGAGACAGCCGAGAACGGCCAGCAGCACGACGAGGGCGAGACAAGCTGGGCGAGCACGGTGCAGAGAGAGGGCTGGCAGGAGCAGGGACGGACGGCGGCAACGGACGAGCAGCCACGGACGGCTCTTTCAGGTGGAGTCGAGGTGGCGACGACACTGGACGGTGGAAGCTGGCAGCTTCAGAGGAGGCGTTGGAAGCTAGGGTGGTGGGACGGTGGTCGGCGGCGTGACAAGGGTAATGTTTTCTTCTCTTTGGCTTTGAGAGAAAGTATTTTTAGTGTTTTTCTTATACCGGTCGAAGAACGAAGAAAACTGAATTTTCAATTCTTCATTTTCTAGCTAATTACGGAATCAACCCTTCGTGAATAAATTCAGTTAGAAGTTAAAATTTGAAATTGACCAAAGTTATCATCCGAAACTAAAAAAAATTATCATCCCAAACGGATATAAGTTATCATCCAAAACACGGATACAATTATCATCAATAACCCTAAACTCTCACCAACACCATTATCATTCAAAAAAGATTTAACTTACCATTCAAAAAAATTTAACTTATCATCCGAAAACATAATACTATTATCATCCATAATATCATTACCATCACTACCACCGCCGCCGCCGCCGCCACCACCATCACCACAACAACAACAAGAAGCACCATCACCACCATCACCAACCATAGCATCACCATCACAACAACAACAACAAACATTACCACCATCACAACCGCAACAACAACAACAACACTACAACCGGAAGAAGAAGAAGAAGAAGCAGCGGCGGCTTAGGTGGCAGCGGCTTCTTTGCAGAGAAGAGACAGCGGTGCGTTAGCAGTAGTAGCAGTGGGTTCGCGCGAAGAAGAAGAAAAAGAGGCTCAGTGACGACGACAGCGACGCATACGGGGGAGCAAGAAGAAGAAGAAGAGGCGTGGCGGCAGTAGCACGGACAGGGTAAGAAGAAGAAGAAGAAGAAGAAGAAGAAGAAGAAGAAACGGTGGCGGCGATGGCAGCGGCACGGGGGACAATGGAGTGGCAGTGGCGACTTGGTGCTTGAAGAAGAAGACGCATTGGCTCCCATTTGCTGCATATATCAGTGGCTCCCTATGGTTTCTCATTTCATAAATGAAATTTAACTATGTTGCTAAAGATTTTAATTTCTAAGCTCCTAGAGCATAGTTGTAAAGTCATCAAATAGGTCACCCTATTGGTTTAGAGGTTTAATTGTTGAATCATTAGCTATTGGTTGAATCGTTAAACTGATGTCAAATAAATAAAAGTATAATTTATAAAGAAAAACTTAATATTAAAATTTGAAATACATGTTTTTAACCAGCAAAAAGTCTCCATTCCTAAAAAGCTAATACATCAATAGTTTAACATTTTTTATATAACAAGTCAATAAGAGTACAACAACTTGCAAAGATAATATTCATAAAGGTTTGTGAATATTGATAATTGTAGATGATGTTTGTGATGAAGCCATCTTAAATATTAAAATACTGTCGAAATGAAATTCAATCAATCACATATTCACATTGTAGAAATAATGTCTTGGAACTCAAAGAATCTAAGCAAAGATCAATTAAAGAAGGAATGAACAATTCTACAGATATGCAGAGAATATAACAATAGCATGAATCAATAGATTCTAAAGAATTGAAGGTAAACTAAAGAAAACAAAAGAGAGAAAATAAGAAAAAGACTAATCCAATATCAATGAGTGTAAGAATGAATGAGCAATAACAATAACTACACAATCCAAGACTTATATACTGCAGAAACAGAGTCAAAAAAGAGAAAGAACCTCTAAGGGTGTGTTTGCTTTAGTTTTGAGAAGGAGAGAAGCACGTTAAAGTGTCTTAAATGCTGCACTTTTTTATTTGGCTACTTTTTCTGCTCTGAACGCAGGAGCATGTTTACATTCTCAACTCTCGTTCAGGTGATTGATTGAAAAACATTAATGATTTCCTATTTACTTTATCCTTTATTTCTCCTTTAAAAATAAACACCATGAACAATTTACTATCACATTTAGGTAGTTCTGAGTTTCTGCCATAATTGATTTCAACAGCGTCTCTCTAAAAAAAAATATTAGCATCCCAGTTTTAAGAACTTCTATTTCAATTACTACCAAAATAAATATTTTAATTTTTGATAATTTTTTTAGTATTCTTTTTTAATTAATATGATAAATGTTATTTTTTAATATATTATTTTTTTATCAAATATTCTGATTTCCATGCATGTTTTTCTAGAGTTCTAATTGTGTCTAAGTGAATATGGAATTTTTGTTTTCTATATTTATATTATTATCTATTATTTCACATAGAAAAATTATTGTACTCTATTATGTTTACGTTTGAGTTTTTATAGTGTAATGCTATATGTACCATTATATACTTTCATACATTTTATTTAGAACACAGAAAATATAATCATCTGTACAGAAAAATTCACAAAACACATAAATACAACATACGATAGCATAGAAATAATTATGTATAGCATAAAAATAGTATATCTTAACACAGAAATTAAAATAGAAAAAAAAATATAAGGGGTGTATGAAAGTGTACAATGGTATATATAGATTAATTTTTATATTTATTGGTTCTGACAGCTTCTCTATCAAAGACTTCCATTTTTCAATCACTTCCAGTATAAATATTTTAATTGTTTTTAATATTTTTAGTATTCTCTTGTATTTTTAATATAGTATTTTTTCATTAATATGATAAATATTAGCTTTTTAATGTTTTAATTTTTTAAAAATATTTTTAGTATTCACAAGAATTTTTCTTTTAGAGTTTTTATTGTTTCGGAGTACATATAAGTTTTTTATTTTCTATATTTATTATATTAGTGTATTATATTCTATACTATTTACATTTAAATTTCTATGTTTATTGGTTCTCTACAAGAACTCCCATTCCAGTTACTCCCAATGAAAATTTAAGTTTCTGTGTTCTTATGTAGTAATTTTGTATAACACATTGTATTATCTTTTATATACGTTATTAATGTTTTCATCTTTAATTTGATATTTATTTATGCTAATTATAAATTATTAGATTTATTCATATATTATTTTTATTTTTTATATAAATTAGATTTTATCAATTTTTATATGTTATTTTTAATTTAATAAGTAAATATTAATTTTTGTATAAATATTAATAGGATTTTATTTTATTTTATTAGAAAGGATGCTTCTATTACTCAGTAAATGATAGAACATCAAGCAAAGCCATATTGAAGGCATGACTCGGGGCATCTCCCATCCAAATTTGGCTTGGATCGGTAAGAGCCAATTCAACTAAAGGATGCTTCTATTACTCAGTAAATGATAGAACATCAAGCAAAGTCATATTGAAGGCATGGCTGGGGGCATCTCCCATCCACATTTGGCTTGGATCGGTAAGAGCCAATTTAACTAACTCATGTGCTACTCTATTCCCTTCCCTTCTAACATGACTAACATTAATATTTCTGAAATTACTAAACAGAGAAACAATATCAACTATGAAGGAGCCAAAACAGGTTTCATTGGTGGTTCCCTATTTCAAGGCCTTTCACTACTTCCAAATTATCACATTCCAATAAGATGTTGCTGAAACAGCATTCTTTGGCAAAGCTGAGTCCCAAAAATGCTACTAAGGCCTCTGCTTTGTGGGTTTGTACAAAAAAAGGAATGGGCCATATTGCAGCTGCCAAAACTTCCCCTTGCTCATTTCTCACTACTGCCCCAACTCCCCCATGGATGTTTCTTGGAGATGCAGCATTTACATTTAATTTCAAGACATTGGTTGGTGGTGCTTCCCATTTGGCAATTAATTGCTGCACTTGATGAGTATCGGTTCTGGTCTTCTCATTTCTGCCTTGCTTCCTAGAAGTCGTCACAGCTCCTGCAAGCTCTATACACCGTCTTGTCTTCTCTCATGGTAATCCCTTCAAATAGCATCAAATTTCTGGATCGCCATAATTGGTTCAGAAGGAAACACAGTAGCATTTTTTCCTTTCCATAGAGATTCTTCAACAATTCCAGCATCCAATTTTCCATCCCTAACTTACTTGCTGCTTCTGTCTTCAGGTTGAAAGGGGAAATAAACCAGAACTTTTGAGTGAATTCACAGTCCCTCAGTATATGGCATTCATCTTCTATCTCCTTCCAGCACCTCTAACAAATAGGTGATCCTGGCATCCCGCGTTGAGCAAGGTTCTTTTTCGTTGGTAGGGAGCTATGGAGGGAGCGCCATAAGAAATTGACTATTCTCGACGGTGCCTACAATCTCCAAATTTCCTTCCAGGTATCTTCTTCTTCCTTCTTTGTTCTGGAATTAGTTGATTGGTTCTGGTTGTAGCTCTTGATATCATGGTATGTAGATTTGACTCTGAAAATCCCATCTTTTGTTTTTTTCCAAATTAGTGAATCTGGTTGATCCGTTCTGGGTAGGGAATTTGTAGGATTTGTTGAAAGGTAGGAAGATTTGTCTAATCATGTCATAGTTCCAGCTTCTGTCATCTTGTTGAATGAGTTCATAAACTGTGGCATCTTGATCTAGTTCATTATGTGTACTCCAAATTCGTGATCCGTTCTGATTGGGTAGCCAAGGGTCCTCCCAAATTCTAACTTTCCTCCCATCGCCTATCTTCCAGTAAGCACCCCGGTCCAGAACACCCTTAGCTTTCCAAATGCTACGCCAAGTGTAACTTGGAGCAAATCCTATGTCAGACCTCAAGAAATCTTTCCTGTTGAAATATTTGCTGCCAATTGTTCTAGCTGCCAAAGAGTTTGGGTTCTTCAACATACGCCATCCTTGCTTTGCTAAAAGAGCCAAATTGAAAGCTTCTATATCTCTGAATCCTAGTCTGCCTTCCATCTTAGGTTGGCACAACTTATCCCACCTTACCCAATGAATCTTCCTCTCCCCGTTTTCAGCTCCCCAGTAGAATCTGCCAATCATTGTGCTGATATGCTGGCATAGGCTTGTAGGCAGCTTAAAACATCTCATTGATCAGCACTTCCTTCCCAGTCCTTGAAAGTAATTTTTCTTTTCGTCCCTTGAGTCTATTTCAAACGCGTTCTTTGACAAATTCAAAAACCTCTTTCTTTGATTTCCCCAAAAAGGTGGGTAGACCAAGGTACTTGGAATGTCTTCCCACAACCTTTATCTCCAACCAATCCTGGATAATTTTTTGTCTTTCCGTAGGCACATTTTGACTAAAAGACACTTCCGACTTGTCGAGGTTAATGCATTGTCCTGAGGCACTTTGGTAGGTTCTCAACACTTCCCGAACCGCTTGAACTACTTGTTCAGAGGTTCTTGTGAAAAGTATATTGTCATCAGCGAAGAAAAACTTATTGATTTCTGGGTTGAACCTTGCTATCTTGATTCCATGGATTTCTCCTCTTTGTTGAGCTCTAGTTAGCAAACCAGATAGAACTTCTGCACACAGGATAAATAAGTAAGGGGATGATGGATCCCCCTGCTCAATCCTCTAGATGGCCAAAAGGTAGAGCTCGACTGGCCATTGATAATAATTGAGAAAGAAGTTGTGCTTACACATCTGCCAATCACATTGATCCATCTTCTAGGGAAGCCCATAGCTCCAAGAGTTGCCTCCAAAAAATTCCCACTCTATTCTATCATAGGCCTTTTCCATATCTAACTTCATCCTCATATAGCCCTTATTTCTTCCAATCTTCTTCTTCATGTAGTGAAAGATATCAAAGGCAATGAGTCCATTATCCGTGATGAGTCTCCTCGGCATGAATGCACTTTGATTTTCACCAAAAATTTGGGGTAGAATTCTCTTCATCCGGTTTGCTAGAGTCTTTGTGACCAACTTAAGTACAACATTACAGAGTGATATCGGTCTGAACTGCTTTGTGTGATTCGGTTTCTCCACCTTTGGAATCATACAAATGAGTGTGTGATTTATTGATGATGGGTCAGCCCCTTCGTTTAGGATACTCAATACTGTGTCCATAACGTCATCCCCCACTACCTTCCACATTTTCTGATAGAATAAAGCGGGCATACCATCCAGGCCTGGGGCTTTGGTGGGATGCATTTGTATTAGAGCTTGGTAAATTTCCTCTCTAGAGAAATCTTCATCGAGCATCAAGTACATTTCCTCATTGATTCTGCCTCTAACTACATCAACTGCCTCATCTACACTGGTGACACCTTCAGTAGTGAATAGAGTTTCAAAAAACTCTTTCATAACTCTTTCAATTTGATCCTCTTTAGTGTACTTTCTGCCCATATCGTCTTCGATTTCCTCCACTCTGTTTCTTTTCCTCCTTTGGTTAGCTTTGTGATGAAAGAATTTAGTATTCTTATCACCATGTTTCAACCAACTTGCTCTGGATCTTTGGCTCCACCATATTTCTTCTAAATTCAACAGCTCATCAAGTTCCTTTCCTACTTCTTTGGTTCTTGCTATTACTTCTTTGGGTTGGTCTGCAATATTAAGATCTCCCAATGTCTTGTTTGCTTCTCGGATCTTTGCTGGGATGTCTCCAAAAGTTCGATCTCCCCACCCCTTAAGTTCTCCCCTGCAGCTTCTTAATTTTTCTGTGATGTCCCCTACGCTATTCTTCCATGCAGATTCAACCACTTTCCCACAGTCTTCATTAGTTAGCCAAATTCTTCAAATCTGTAGCTTCTCCCCCATCTCTTCTCTCTTCTTCTACTGCCTTCAGAGTCCAATAAAATCAGGTTGTGATCCGATTTATATCTGGTCAAATGCTGCACTGTGGCCTTTGGGAAGATATCGTTCCAATCCATAGTTGCTAGCCAAAAACTAGCCAAGGTATATCATTAGTGGATCTCAATGTGTTTAGAAGTTCCCAGCTCACTTTTTTGTTTTGGTTTTCGGGGCATCCATAGAAACCTGTTGCACGCCATATCTTCTCCATGCCTCTGATCTTCACATCCATGTCTATGTGATTCAGCGACATAGATTTGATGTCTACCTCCAATGAGTCATCCCATAAGCAAGCTAGTCCTCCTCCTCTCTATTTTTCTTCCCCCGAACAATCAACTCCAACTACGTTTTGTAGTCCTCCTTTGTATCTTAGTTTCATGATCTCTGCAGCTTTCTTCCTAGTTTCCATTAGGAATACTAGGTTGGGAACTTTTTTGTTTGATGAGCTTGTTCAAAGCTCTCATTGCCCATGGGTTCCCAAGCTCACGACAATTCCAGCTTAATGTTTTCATTGTGCTCGGCGGGGCTGCTCAGTAGCCTCCACCGTTTTGATTTCCATCATCACGGATTGCTTCTTGTGTTGTGGTTTTTCCTCCCTTTTATTGCTTGCTCCCCCTCACTTAGCTTCCTTTTGTTGATTTCTGTGTTTTTGTCTTCTATTTTCCTTGTTGGGGCTGGAGTTCCTCTTGCATACCTCTTCCATTTCTTCCCTCCTATCTTCCTCAGAGTTGGATCCGTATTGGTTATGTCTTGGAGTGCCTCAATTTCTTCACATTTGTTCTTGTTTACCTCAGTTTCCACCACATTTTCCTTCATTGCTCTTATTGTTCCTTTTCTGTCTTCTTGTCCTCCCTTTTCCCCTTCCTTCTTACCTTTAAATATTTTTGGCACTTGTGTGTCAAGCTCCACCAAAGACTCCTGGAAGTTTATCCCCTTTTTATCAGCTTGTTTTAGTCCTCTTCTAACAGGAATGATTTCTAAAGCTACTGTCGCAGGGGTGTGGCCTGAACTTTCTCCAATAGTGGACTTTGATTTATCCACCATTGTCAAGTTAGACAACTTTTCCATTAGTCTTTCAGTGAGGAGCTCTTTCCTCTTCCTCTCTAGTGCTTCATCTCTTTGTTGTGGCCTCCCTTTTGGTTCCTTTTCTTTTTCCATCTCCACTTTCCTTCCTATTTGTTCTGCTTTCATCCACGGTCCTAGCTCCTTCGATCTGACTCTCCCTTGCTCTTCATCTTTTTCAACTTTGCTACAGGTGCTTTCATCATGGCCCATTCTGTCGCAGTAGTAACAGAAAGTGGGAAGATGTTCATATCTTAGATTTGCCCAGCATAGACCATCTTCCTTATTCCCTACATTGACACCTTTCTTGAAAGGGGTGTGAATGTTCATTCTTATCATAGCCTTTAAAAATTTCTCTTGATCTTTGTTTGCTTGGTAGACTCCACATTCCTTAACTTCCCCAATGGTTGCAGCTATCTTTTCTCCAACTTTTTGGGTCTTGCAGTTCTGGCAAGCCCCAGATCTGAACTCTAATGTCCTCCCACTCTAAACCTTCTTCTTTCAGTTCTTCTTTTCTCTCCCATCTCTTGACTATAAGCCAAGCATTTTGGAACATCCATGGTGAGCCCTTCAGCACCCTTTCCAGATCTGATTCTCTGTTAAAAAAGAACTGGTAGGTCTTTGGTTTGACTTCAGTTACTCGGAAACCTTCAGGGTTGTGCCATATGTTAGCCATGGCAGATTGGATCCAAGCCAGATTTATGTGCTTGTTGGTTACTAGCTTGCCAATGATGCTGGTTCTGCAGTCTTCAACTCCTTTTTTAACATCCTCTTCGTTGTATACTATTAACTCCTCTTCATCTACTGTTTCATTTGTTGAACTTGTCTCTCCCCCTAATCTTTCCTCCATTTTGTTTGTTTGCAGGGACCCAAGTTGAGATCTCTATTGTTTATCCCTTGAGTGAATGGATTTGTCTTTGTTTATTGGTTGTGGGTGCGTTTCTACGGACATATGGCACGATGTAAACGGGTAGTGCTTTGACTGTACGGACCAGTTTCTTCTACACTGCCCCAAACCCTAAGAGAGCATTTGGAGAGAGAGAGGCCTCCATAAATATCTAAAACTTGATACTTTGATGCTGCAAAGATTCATTAATAGGATTTTATTAAACAATAATTATACACAACCAACCGTTTTTAACAACCAAGCTCAACCAAGCCACTCAAATTCACGCGCTCCACATCCCCACACACCCCTCGTTCGTTTCCCTAAATTTTCGCTCAATTCCTTCTTTCTCTTACAACGTATCAGCGACGACGGTGGCAACAGCGACCACGCCAATGACAGTGGCGATGACGGCGGCAGCGGCAGCAGCGATGGCGACGATGACAACAGAAAAGAAGAAGACGTCGATAACAGAGAAGAAGATAGCAGCAACAATAGCGACGACGAGGAGGAAGACGAGAAAGAGGTGTAATAGCAGCGACAAGAAGATGGAGTACATTTGAGTGGTAACTTCCAATAATTCAAAATCCGTTTCTA
>JASCZI010272536.1:14096-25642 GCA_036250425.1 Stylosanthes scabra | reverse complement strand
ATATATATATATATATATATATATATATATATATATATATATATATATATATATAATTAATCAAAATGCAGAATAAAATTAATTTTATAGTAAAAAAAAGTTAAGAAATCAAATGAATAAAATAAGTATTAGTGGTTAATAATAATAATTTTATTTATTATAATTGAGTTAATATCATTATTTTAAATGATATATTATCTGCTATTATATTAGTTGATCTGTTTTTTATTATTTCGAATGATGATAACTATTTGTTGATATTTTATTAATTACCTAGTACTACTAAAAAAAGTTCAAATACAAATTATTATAAGATAAAATATTTATGTTAATGATCACTATTTATTAAATCAAGAAGATATATATAAAAATTTAATTTTGATATGTTGGTCAATAACATGGATACTCAAGAGGGGTAAATTGAGTATCTATACAACAATGATGAATTTTTGTGAATATATAAAATACTTGTATTATAAACAACTCAAATGGTTTGTATTATTATTTTTCCAAAGACTTAATCCAATTCTTAAGTATTTACAAGAGACTTGTACTCTCCAAAATACTTGTATAAATATAAATAGCAAGAATATAAAGGAGAATGAGTTTAGAGAGATGTCATACAACAATATATAGTGGTTCGGCACAACTCTTGCATATGTTTACTCTTTCCCAATCGTAATTGAGAAGTTCTATTAAGTCACCAAGTTTCAAAGTGATTGATAAACCTTTATAACAATGAGCACTTAAATCTAACACTTCACGATATATTGAACTCCACTCGAAGATGTTGTATAATTTGTTTGTGTTTTAAATTTATCGTTTATGGGTATAATAATAAATAATGTTAGTGGAAATATTAATGATGAACTTTGATAATAGATACATTGGCAAACACTATCATTAACAAAAGCTTATGAACGTTGAAGCTTTAACCATTTATTTATATACCCTAAATGGCACCACTTAATATTATTATTAAAGCTTCCTTTCTCCTGAGACACACATATATATAACCATACACATTTATACACGTCGAAGTAATTAAATCCCTCAATATTAATCCTCAAATTCTCTTTCTCTTATTCTGTGCTCTATCAATTACGAGCAAGTTTTACTTGCAACGTTTAATTAAATAAAAGAACGAGATTTTACTCCTTCAAGTGTTCCGAGAATATTGGTGTGGATCGTATTCTTAATGATTCAGGTCTAATTCTGGAGGATTTTCGTCGAAGCCAATTCACCTATAGGTAGAGCGATAATAAATCCTTAAGAACAGTGCCTAGCACAATTCGTGGTAAATTCGTTCTAACATTCTTTTATTTTATTTGTCTACTAAATTTTATTTATATTTAAAGTAGTTAAAATATTATTTAAGAAGTCCTTTTTCCAACAAAAGTATCCCAACTTTAAAATTTTTTCTTGAGTGTTTATCTTGGTATCCTCACCTACTATAGTGTTTATCAAATCTCACATCCTTGAAGAATCACACTCCAAGTCACTCAAACATAAAGATACACAATAAAAGCTCTTTAGAAAGAGTAGATGAATACAATTGAAGCTCTATGAATCAAATTTTGGTTATCTCTGAAATGTGTGCAAAAACTACTTTCAAATTGTGTAAAAATTGAAGTATAAGCACAATAATACTTAGAATATATGTTGTGTATGAAATCAAACCTTAAACCATCTACTTATAGTACTCCAAAGAAATTAGACCGTTGCTAATTAAGTGGGAAAGAGTAATTATGTCAAAAACTAGCCGTTTGTACATTTAAAACATTCGGGTATCGATACTCACCCTTGAGTATGGATACTCATATGACCGTTTGGCCAAAATTTAATCCATACTCACTTCATGGGTATCGTTACCCACGGCGTTATTGCTTGAGTAATATTACTTCAGGGTGGATAACATTACCCACAATGCAAAATAGCTAAAAAACGTTTTAGTCTTTAAGGAAATAATTCTAAACTTGTTATAATCATCTCCCAAAGACTTTGAAGTTTTGAAAACAAGTTTCTAAACATTTTTTGCTAGCATATATAATATGGTTTTACTATAAAACAAAATTTTTCGAAAATACTTTGTAAAACGTTTCTTAAAACATTTTCGAAGTGCGTGTGTGAGAGAGATAATAAATTTTGGTTCTTGACAAGAAGTTTACCTAAGTCCTAAGATACTAAACCGTCTTTAAAGCTTGCAGACTCGTCTTCTTGTCTTGTTGCTAGCTTTCAACTTTTATCATCAACTTCAATGATTATCATTACTTAAAACCTAATCAAATAAATTTATGCATATTGTAACATGGTTAACATGGTTAATATGATACACTGACAATATATAAAATCCAACATGATTGAATGACTGTAAACTATAAAAACCATGAAAAAAATTGTTATAACATTTTAATGAAATTAATTTTAATATACTCACAATATAAAAGAGTTTTATACGTACATTTGAATAAATATCATGATGTCAATAAAAATAACTACTATTTATGATCAACACATGATTAACCATAAAAAAAAATAACATGTTTTTTTTTTTCTGTGACCATCGAAAAAAATAATATGTTTGTGTAAAATGATTTACGGTGTGAATATATTAAAATAGAACTCTATATTAATATAAACAATTATTTTTGTAAGAAAACTATTGAATAGCAATTACTTTTAACAATATAAAACTACACCATCTAATCAAATTAGTATAATATAAAAGCATTCAAGACAAAACCAATTTCAAATCAAGTATTTTCGTATTGCATAAATAGTCTACATTCTCTCCATGCAAAAACGTTGATTTTTTTCTTAAATTTTAAATATATACAATACATGTAGGGAAAAAAGGTTATGAATTGGTCATTTTAGTATATAAGTTTGACCCATTGAATTTTTTAAAATAATACATAAATATAAATTATTTACATGTATTGTTATTTTATAAATATAAAAAAATACCTGCTCATTGAGACCATTAAAATAAATTAATTTATGTGTACATTTTTTCAAATAAATAAATGTTCAAAATATGAATCCACAAAATCACAAAATGGGATCATTACTCGTTTTAATTCTCTATGCATAATTCTAAAAATTAATGACAAATTTAAATTATATAAAAAAAAAATTAAGTCGTATTCTCCCAAGCTCATACAACTCCAAAAAATTAGCTTTTGAATTTAATTTTTTAATTATAATATTTTTTAATAAACACACATTGCAATTTCATAGGAAAATAGCTCTCGTTATCACTTACCTTTTTTGTTTTGGAATAAAGTTATACCTCCATAATTTTTTTTAATAACTTATCCATAATATCTAGATACTAATGTATTTTAAATTTATATTATTTATCTTCCTAATTAATTGGAGACATATGTACATTATTTAAAATAAATAAACAGTCTCGGTATTTCCACACCCTTTTATTAAATATCAAATTGATACCCTTTTGAAAATATGGTAATTGCTTGTTTATTAACTGCATTTGTTTTTTTTTTAATTAAAATATATAATTAATTAATAATAACTGTATTTTTATACGGGTGTAAAAGTGATGTCTACTAAAAAGAGTGTATGAATATCATTATTCATAAATAAGTATAATAATAATTTTTGCTAACTAACAGTCTATTATCCTCTTTGCAATTTGTTCTCCTTTTTTTTCTTCTCTTGTAAGTACGATAGAGAGAGAAATAATGGTGTTGCAATTTTTAACGGCTACTCATAGAATTTTGAATTACATGATGTGTGTTTTATTTTATTTTGTTGTTACTTTTACATTTAAATTGAAACAAAAGAGAATTTTATACTAAAAACATATTTAGTTGAAAGTAAATATTTATTTATGTATATGCTTATTACTTAAGATTGTATAAAATTAAATTTAATAATTTATTTTGTGAATTATTAAGTTATTTTGGATGTGTCTTGAAGATTTAATTTGTCTCATAAAAAATTTATAAGTTTCAGATATGTTTTTAATTTATTTTTTGTTTAGTTATACTACTTTAGATGTGTCATGAATCTATATCTATATCGATGTTTAAAATTTTGGTTTTTAAATTATGAATTCTATTTGAAATAAATGATTTTTAAACTTTTAAAATTTGTTAATTTAAATACTAAAGAAAATATAAAAGGCATCAAATCTATATGTATTTGACTATTTGTTATAATTTAAAATTTAAAATTTATGGCTGATTTATGGAAGAAATTTTATGTACACCTAGTTGCACCGATTTTTATGGAAGATCTAAAAAGATCATTCATGAGGTGGTTAAACGAGATCTATATGTAAACGGTTTCTCACTTTCTCTATAAACCTGATACATAATAGAGCTTAGTGGCGTTGTTTGATTCAGCTTAGTGGCGTCGTTTGATCCATATAGCTCACCTCACCTACTGGGACAAAACTTTGTGGTTGTTGTAGTAGTAGAGGCACCGTTTTTTCCCTCCCTCCACTCCCCTATCATTCCGTCATTCCTCTTTTACTGTCCATGTTATCTAATTCATTTTCCTGTTAATTGGAAATTCAAAAATTCAATAAACTTCTCTGTATTTTTCTTTGTCTGAATTAGTTACATGTGAGTGAAAAGAGAGTACACATTCTATTGTTGAAGATCACTTGCTCTTGATTAAAGCTCAACAAAAATAGAACACTTGAATATGCAATCTGCAATAATATAAAACACAACAATCTAACAAAAAACTTGGAGCAATGATAATAAATATAACATTTAACAAACTCAATGAAAGCTAGATTTCTGTTTTCTTCTAAGCCCTTATCATGTTTATAACAATGGTCAAGAATTCTTATAAAAAACTCATTGACAAGCAACAATGTCAGATTCCAAGAACTTCAATGATAAGTCCATTGACTCTATTAACAATATGTCATTTCATTATTTTATCGCAATAATAACTCTATAATTCACTGGATTCATAACTACTATTTTATTACTTAATCTCCCTCACATATATGTTAAAATGAGAATTCGAGAGAAATAAATAAATGGACATTTCCATCATCCACCAGCACACGTACACATTTCATAGGTTCTTTCACTTCCTTTGAAAAGAAACCTCGATATATTTCTCCATAAAATTTAAATTTTACTACCAGAACTTAATTTTATTTACATTCTCCAAAATCAATGTAAGAATTAATATGAATAAGGACAAGTGTTTGAAAGTTGACTAAAGCTAGTCAACATAAACTGGGTTTCGCCAATCAAATGCCTAGATGGTATATGTTTGACATTTTCTTTTTGTTTTTTTGGATTTGGGGGGATCTTCTATCTATAATTAAATATAAATAAAAGTTAGTTCACATATGGGCAGACCACAAAGTCTTTCAGACTTTAACGAGTACATTCACAAAGGGATAGCATATCTAGTCAAACAAGAAAGGTTGGAATAATATGTTTAGCAAATGAAATATTGCCGAGCTTTAGTTGTTACACATACAACAGAGGAAGAGCAGAGATGCTCATTCACTCTAGTCACAATTATTTTTTTATCGATCTCTAATAATAGGCCAAGAGGGCCTTTTATCAACACAATACTTAATTACATGGTGTTAAGGTAAGATATAAATAAAATGTTGAGGTCTTCTTGTTTTGCTTTATCAGACATTGGTTGGGAAGTTCACATGGACCTAGCTGCAGATCATCAAAACATAATGATATCCAGACTTCCTAAGTTCAATACTTAATTCAATGCAATATAAACCAAAATGGGCATTCATCGTAACAAATGTAAACATCTAGCAAACAACTAATCTTTATCTATTAAAACTCAGGTGAAAGTGAAACAATATTATCAGATATGTACACAGTGAACGCAACCACTATTTGAATCCGAAAGTTTTCCTCACATAAGGAATCACCATTTCCATCTCCTGCATCTTCTAGTACTAAAGAACTGCAGTTTCCCATGCAGTAGTGCGGACCCATTCTGAGTTTGGCGCATTAATCACCCAAATATTGCCACGGCTATATGCAGGGATACCATAATGCTTGATGATTCCTCAAAGCTGAGTTAAAAATTCACTCCCTAGACTAATCGAACCATTCAGCACGGCTTTGGATTAAGATAATTTTAATGTTAGGCAAAAAACTCATAAATCAAAACTGCGTTTTGGACAACTTTTAGAAGAATAAAAAAGCTCCCCAAAAAATTGACCAAATCAAAACACGTCATATTCAAACATGTCCGATATAATAGAATCACACCCAAAAAAACATTTGTATAAAATATTCAAATAAAAAATAACAATAGCACACCAAAACAAAAAATTATTTGATGAAGCAAGCCAGTCACAACACATATAACACTCACAGAAACAAAAAGATCAAGCAGTAGTCAATCACATACCAAGCCAAAAGCATAACGAAATCAATAGAGTCACAACAGAATAGAGGATGCCTTCCTGTTCCAACAAGGGGAAAAATCTCATAATGAGTTCCGAAGATTGTACATATACATCCTAATTATTGTACTCAACTAAATGAAAGTTGCACTCCATTTTTTTAACTTATTTTTATGCACAAAAAAGCAACACTTATTATTTCATTCTTCTTCTTCTTTTTCCTTAAAGATAAGTTTTTCTATTAGTTCATTTCTTTAACCAAAACTGAAAAAAATACCAAGCATTTAAAGGAAAGAAATGATTAACAGAGAGCAGCTTGATTTGGCAAATTAAATATTCAATTGAATGTGAAATAATGATCAACAAAATTACTTCTCAGTAATTGCGATGAACAAAATGTACCTGGAATCACTTGTGCCATAGCTACTATTTCTATGGCTACTGCTACTGAATCTCTTGGTGACGCTGCTATTGTTGAAACTTGAAGAAACACTACTGTATCCACAAGGTTAATCTAGAGTTGGGATCAAAGGTTAGCAACAACAAACAACACAAATTAACACAAACATATGCCATCAACAAGCAAGTACTTTAATGGATAAAGGCAAAATTTCATCACCTTGCAAAAATCACGTGATTCTCCGACTCTAAGATATTCCAAAACTTGTCAAATTCCTGTGATATCATAATGGTCAAAGATAGGTAAGTGATCAGAGAGTGAAATACAACATGTAATATATAATTTCACATTAACCTCAAGACATGGAAAAAAATCTTATACTCTTTCCCTACTGTAACAATAATGGTCATTCCATTCCAACACAGAAAAACACTCTTAAATCAAAAGGAAAAAAATTAACTAAATCAACATGAATCACAAAGTACTAAGGATGGTGCAGACTGCAGAGAAAAAGAAAATGCAATGAGATTGGGATTAGAACACTTGGTTATTCATTAAAACCATGTTTTCCGAAAACTGTATGCTAAGTGTTCGATAAAAATCCTCAATGGAATTTTAATTTCGTTTTTTATCCAATCTTTTGCCTAAGTTGATTTGTTTCAATATGGCTATGTCTTTGCACTTAAATTGGGATCGAAACCAAGTTAATTTGACCATTAAAAGCTTGATACATTGTTAGTATGCATGAAGTTGTTCATGATTTGTGCTTGTGCTTAGTGATATTTATTTAACAATGTGTTAAGTGGTGCTTGATTTTATTGCTCAATATTCATTGATATGCATGCTTAATCACCATGTATGATATGTTATTGTTAATTCCATTGCACCATGATTGGTCAATCTAATAATCTCATACCTTGTTTGGTTCATTTGTTGGATTTTCTGTCTTTCAGATGGCGATAACAACGGAGCTAATAGTGACGATAAGCACGCCAAGGATTAGACCCCTTCCCGGCTATACAGTTGTGCACAGAGGATTGTGCCATCTTCAAGTGTGGGGAGGGCTAATGCTGAAAACAACGATTTCGGTCCATTTAAATTCTAGTTAAACAATTTCTCTACTTTCCTAGTTAGTTATTTGATAATTGTTAGTTGACTGGTAGGTGTTTGGTAGTTGGTAGTTTAATTTGCTAAGATTGGATGTTTTCTTGAAAAACAACACTGTGTTTTTCTATTTTGACTATAACATTCAATCAGTTTTCTTACGAATGAAAATTGCATGAATTAGCAGGTTTTAGTCATGTGCCACTTTTGGGGACCTCTCATCAAAGTTTTTTCAAATTTATTTGCAACTTGATTCTTACACTTATTTTGAAAATTTCTAATCATAGAATAGAGTAAAAGAACACACAACATAAAGAGTTTTTGAGCCTTGAACAAGGTGGTTACACATCATAAACCACTATTTCCTTCTTGTATGTTACTTCCTCTTCTATGATTGTAATTCATGAATTATTTAATTCTTTATGTTCATCATTGTGTATATTGTGTGTATTCATATGATTGAGGCCTTTATTTCTATTATAGCTCACAAACTAAATGGCCTAACTCTTTGCATCATCCTTTGAAACCAACTTTGAGCCTTATACTTCTTTTATTCTAAAAATTAGCGCATTACAAGCTTAGAAAGGGAAAAACCATGATTGTCCTTTACTTGATCTTTGATTAATTTAGGAGAGTAGTGGTTAGTCAATTTTGAGAGAAGAAAAGAAAGGGAATCAAGGAGAGCAAAATATTGTTAGAGGGTGAAAAATGAGTTTCAATTTGAAAAAAAAAAAGTCTTAAGGCATTTGGAAATACATGTATGCATCAAAATATAATAAGCATATGCATTTCAGAAGTTATCAAGAAAAGAAAAAAAAAAGTGGCAAGAAAAAAATATATATATATATATATGACAAAGAAAAGAAAAAAAAAATTGTCACTTTAAAGTAGCAAAAACAAGGCTACCAAATAAGCAAATGCATATGTCATAATCATTCATCTTAGAAAAATGCATTACATGTATCCTAAAATTGATTAGTTGTGAGTCTTAAGGTTGGGAAACATTGGTAAGAGTGAAGAAAATAGAGAGTTGGGTGCATCTTTTGTTAATCAAAGAATTCAAGTTTTAAGCTCACCTAACCAAATATGAAATCCTACCTTCACCTTGGCCCCATTAATCCATTATAACCTTGAAAAGTCCTCTTGATGTTGCATACATACACACATTTGATGTTAATTGTTAGATGAAAAATAATTTGTGAAAAGCAAGATTAGAAAGGAATTGAGAGTTTGTAACCCTAGACACTTGAGTGGTTAGAGTGTATACACATTTAGTAAGGGTTCTTGAGCTCACTTCTATGTTTTAGAGCATTTCTTGTGATGTAAGACAAGTTTGATCTTTGTGAACTTAATTGTTTTTGGGGTTAGTATTTACTGTAATTCTCTTGCCCGCACTCTTGCACATGATCATTTAATTGTGATTTCATTATAAGCTTGATCCTTGTGTAGTTTTTCCCTCATGTGATTCGTGACCATATTTTAAAAATGTTTGAAAAATTCCATCTACCTCTTGGTTTTATTCACTTGAGCATGAGGACATGCTAATGTTTAAGTGTGGGGATGTTTGATAAACTCATATTCGATGATTGAATTTGTGCTAAAATTAAGGGGTTTATCAACCAAAAGCCACACAATTGCTTGTGAATAATCATGTTTATGAATTCATCGTTCGTTGTGCCTTGAATGAGAAAATGCATGTTTTAAGATCTAAAATTCAAATCTAATTCCACTTTCATGCCATTCGATACCTTGATGTGTTTGTTGAAGTGATTAAAGGTTTAGGAAGCAAAGATGGTTTGGAAGGAGTGGAGAAAGTATGCAAAAGCAGAGATTTCACAAAGAAGTAAGAATGAGAAGCGGAGAAAAGGAACTGTAGTTATCAGATTGGAGCAAACTCAAACTCTTTGAAAAGATGAATTCAATATCTACAACTTTCATGTTGAATAATTCTATGAGGAATTCGCATCCAAAGATCGGTGCTCATAATTCTCCTAATACTATCAATCCTGACCTCTTCACACTAATCGGATCATAACTTGAGCTACAGTGGTCCAAATGACTTGGTTTCAGCGCCATTGGAAATCTAACATCCAGAGTTTCGAAATCGTATAGATATGTCATATAAGTGCGACCGCACAGGGTACCATGCGACTCACATACTGCAATGACGTGCAAGTCACGTTTTCTCGACCGCGCGGCGGCACGAGTATACCGCGCGGCCGCACGGTTGTGTGGGCTGCACCCAATTTTGAAGGTCAAAAAGGGAATTTCAAGCCAAGTGGAGGCCTATAAATAGGATGGATGCTACCACAATTCACCACCACCCCTTGGAGACCTATTTTTGGGCATCCTTAGTCTTGAATAATTTTTTGAGAGTTTTTGGGGAATTCATATTCTCCCATTTTTCTCTCTTAGTTTAATTTTTCTTAGGATCTTCTTAGTTCTTCATTGTTCTTGAATTTCCCTTTTACTTCCAGCCCCTACTAGCCAAACTCTTCACTTTAATTTAGTGTTTGAATGTTTATTTGTTGATACTCTTGTTCCATTAATGCAATCTTTTCTTGTTTCTTTCATTTGCTTATCTCTATTTCAATTATACCTCTCTTGTTCTTATTTTGTTCTTAATGGAAATTATCTCTTGTGATGATCTATTGCTATTTTCTTTGATGATTATTGATGTTTGTTGGTTCTCTTATTGATCTATTACAATTGCTATCTTAGATTGTTCATTTCTCTTGTTATTTACCATGTTTCTTTATTATACCCACTAAGTGTTTGATGTTTTGTTTCTTATAGCTATGGAGTAGTGTTCTTGTGTCTTGGTCATGATTTGAAGTGTGGATGATCTTAGCCACTAATCCTTAAGGACAAGAATGGGTTAAGGCCCGGGTTAAAACTGTTCCGTTAACGCTAGACTTTTGCTAGTGATGATTGAGTCCTTAATGAGGTGAACTTGATGGATTATTCAAGTTCCAAGGACCTAGGACCTTCGCACTAGTGAGTTGCCTAGGACATTCGGAATGAGGTTAATTCCACCCACTCGACCATTTGACAGAGTGGGCTTAGTGTATTACGTGACAACCATTCATAATTGGGATTACTGGTGATTATAGGGACATATTATCCTTAAATAAACCCATGTGCTCTTATCCAATTTGAGACAAAAATCAAAGGGGTGAAGTTACCAAAATACCCTTAGGAATTTACCCTTAGTTTTCATTTGAATTTACCACCATTAATTAGCCAACTTGGCCACTTGCTTCAGATTATCATCAGCCACCTTATCTCAACTTTGACAATCATTATCCCATGTGATCTTATCTCATTTTTGAATGAAAAATCAAAGGGAAAATACCTAAAAGCCCTTAATGATGTAACCGGCCAAACTTGTCTTATTTTACCAAGTTATGAATCCAAACTTTAACCTTACAACATACACACCTCATGCTATCATAAAACTTCAGAAATCTTGTGTTCTTGAGAGCTCAAGAACCGTGGGCTTCATCACTTAAGTTCATGAAGATTTAAGCTTGTTTCAAGGGCAAGTTCACTACTAAGTTTTCATTCCTTCTTCAACTCCTTCTTCCTTTTGGTTTAACACTTTAATTCCTTCATAGATGTCCTTCATAAAACTGAAATTCCTAGCCAAGGAACCGCAAA
>JASCZI010272534.1:0-22820 GCA_036250425.1 Stylosanthes scabra | reverse complement strand
AATGAGCACAACGAACAAGTTCAAAACAATTTGAACCTTGATGAGGCCAAGGAGGAACCGAAATAAGAACAACTATAGTGCCTATTTAACTCTGCTGTTTTTTTTCTCTTTTCAAAATTTGTGTATAGGTTGTGGTGTGTGTACTGTGTTGTAATTTGTACAAGTGATTGATACTTTCGAATTTGTATGAGAAATTGAGAATACATGGAATGTATATTTGTTCCATCCAATAGATGAATTTCCGCATTTTGCTATTCAAGTCAATATCTAATTCATTTTTAATATCTAATTCATAAAATGTATTTTTACTTGTATTGTAGTTTTAAAAATGTAAGAATATTGGTGCGAAATTAATGTTGTCATTAGGGAAATAATAATTAAGTTATTATCCAATTTTATATAAGTTATTATTTGTAATTCATATATCCAATATTAAGTTATCATTCAAAATTTATATGAATTATCATCCATAATTTATATGAGTTATTATTTTTTTTTTATTATGACTTAAGATATTATCATATGATTCAATTGTTAAATTGGTAAAATTTATCTCATTTTAAAAATTATTTGAAGATTTAAGTTATTAAAATTTTATACATGAAACTTTGAGTAAACAGGCTGATTCGTTTAGTCCGTACACTTATACTTAGTCAGACATGTTTTGGATTAGACAAATTTGATCCAGCAATTTAGAATAAATTGAAAAAATTGTATCATATTAGCCTGTTATTTTGTTGTTTCTTTTTTTATTAAATTATTTCTTAGGTTGTTAGTACTTAATAATTTATTACTTTTAATACAAACCCTTCTATGTTTTACTAGCAGAAACGATTAATTTTTACGCTAAATACTTTATAAAATGATGTTGTTTAGCCTTAATGAATTACAAATGTGGCATGAAAATAGATTTAAATTTTTTTTTTCCTATAAATAGTGCAGAAGGGGTTGTACCAACTGCCAAATAACTAATAGCCTAAAAAGTAGCTTGACAAAATTTCGTGAAAGACTAGTGTAATTTTCAAATTTTCAGAAATTATTATTGTACAATCAGATCTCAAAGATTAGACACCAAAAAAAAATCTCAAAGATTTTTTCAATGCAAACAGTCAATCTCAGGTAGTTTAACTCTCAAATTATCCCCAAAAGTCTAAAATTTAAAGAGAAAATCAGAAAATAGAAAAAAATTTATTATTATCATTATTTATTTTTCACAAAATACAGCCAACAAAAAACACTAATAACCGAAAGTGTAAAGAAAACCAAACGCAAGAAAAATTATTCTTCGCATCCTTTGACACCCCCACACTCAGTAATTTGTCTGCAACACCGCCGGCGTATCCACCACCACCACCACCTCTGCCACCGAGGCGCCGCTTCCCTGTTAACATTCGATGGACCCCAATCTCCATACACCCTCTGATTTATCTTAAAACACACTCTTCAAGTGAATCCTCCTCTTCCTCTCTCGAATTATTGTCTCCTCTTTCGCCGCTTTAATCTGTTGAGCATCATGAACGCGTGATTACCACTCTCTTCTCTTCTAACCTAAAAATATGGTACTCTTCTTGACTTCTTGTTCATGAAGCTACTACTGACTTTATTGGTGTGTTGAATTGCATACATAAAGTTTGCCCCCTTTCATCGTTTTTTTTTTTTCCAGGAAAAACCAAGTGGAGGTGCTGATAAGTACAATGTTGAAGCCGCAGAAATTTTGGCAAACGAGGCTCAGGTTTCAACTCTTTCTCTTCTTTTCTTTCTTTCTTGAATTCTTGAATTCTTTGCTTTTTTTGTGTGACCTTTTTACTTTCTCTGTGTTTCTTAGCATTTGCCTATTGCGGAGGCCACACCCATATACGAACAACTTCTACTGTTGTTCCCCACATCTGTGAGTGTTCCTGTTCAGTGCTCATGTGAATTTTTGTTAGTGTTGTTAGAATATATTAGTATCAATCAGAATAATAATAACCTAATATCCTATAATTATGAGTAATATCAAACTAGTAAACTCGTATATGATAATTGATACTAATATATTCTAACAAGTGTAAACTCCCAAAAGATTCAACAGTTAAGCTTATATCTTATTGATCTTTTCTAGAAAATTTCATGTTAATCCAAATTCGTTTGCAGTCTTAATATATAAACCAAAGTTCGTTGAGTATATGTTTATTGATATCCGATTTCGCTGAAATTTGGTATAATGATCTTTACTACTGTTTAAGTTAACAAGTCTTGGTGTAAAATTTGTAATGCATGAGAGGTTACTTACACCAGCACCTTGTATAAGTGGATTACTACTGTCTGTTCTGTGATGAATTACTTCTTTCTCTTGGCTATAGTGGCAGTGACTGATATTGATGATGCTTATTTTTGGTGCTTGTGTTGCAGGCTAAGTTTTGGAGGCAGTATGTGGAGGCACATATGGCTGTAAATAATGACGAAGCTGTCAAGCAAATTTTCAGTCGGTGTTTGTTGAATTGCCTTCAGATTCCTCTCTGGTATGGTTTTTGTTTAGTGCTGTTACTGTTTATTAAAGTTTCATTCATGTTACTAATTGGTGTAATTTGTGTCAAATTGTCAACATGTCGTTGTGAACCTTTATTGTTTCTTATTTTAGTGTTTCTGTTCTATTGGATTCTTTGACCAGCAGCAATTGTGTTCCCACCATTTTCTGCAGTTATAGTAATTGCCATGTGATTCCAGTGACTGCAAGCCTAATTTAAAACAGCTATCTATTCCTTTTTCTGAAATAAACTCATCCTGCTAATAACTAGTATATAATTTCTTGTTGGTTGGTCACCAATTTGGTTTTGATATGCTACTAGGCTACTACTTTTGTGTAGTGAACATCTGCTGGAGCAAAATGATTGAACATCTTTTTCGCTGCCAATAGTTAAGGTTTATTTGATATTGTGGACATCTTTTCTAGTATATTATTGCGGACAAAATTATTGGTAATATTGATATTGTAGTAGTTTATGTGGGATAAAAAAAATAAATTAGATTAAATCTGTTTACATTTTAAAGTTCCCGTGCTTGGGGTTAATCGAGGCTTTGAGGAGTTAATAAAATTCTTGAAACTCTTCTCTTCCAAATAGTAAAACTTGTTAACAAGATCCGCCCTTATAAATAAAAGATGTAGCACACTGTTAGTTGTTACTGTATTGTATTCTATGGTGTCTTTTCAATCCTGGGCTGCTTCTATTTGTGACGCTTTACTAGATTGTTTTACTTTTGAAGATGGATGAAATATCATGCTTTGTGGCTCTCGTGGTAAATGCAAACTGTGTTGTTGTTTGTGCATTTTTCTTTTCAAATTTTTCATCTTGTTTCTTATCTTTCTCTTTGTAGGCGCTGTTACATTCGATTCATTAGAAAGGTGAATGACAAGAAGGGCATGGAAGGTCAAGAAGAAACAAGAAAAGCATTTGATTTTATGCTCAATTATGTTGGTAAGTTTTTGTTTCTTCCTCTTCATCTTTAGACAATATATTGGAATGTGATTATCTTCTTATTAGCTTCCTATGTGTTGTGTGAATTTTTTTGAACTTTCTTTGTTCCTACAGAGAAGGATGGTTTTGTCATACATGGCTGAATTATTAGGGCGCCTGCATCTTTGCTTGTTTCTTTTGATGACATTCTTACTCTTTATAATCTCTCCTCCCACTTTGCATATTGGTTTACTATTCAGGGTGTTCAATGATGTGTGTCTGTATGTATATTTGAAATTAATTTATGTATTCATTAATGGTTATTTCTGATGATGTGCTAACAGGAGCTGACATAGCATCTGGCCCTGTGTGGATGGAGTATATATCTTTTCTGAAGTCATTGCCGGTTTGTTTCTTTACTCCTTTGTGTTCTCTGCAGTCCTAGGTACATAATGTACAATTTGTGTCAATAAATATATCAAAAACCCTTATTTCCAGGCTATAAATGCTCAAGAAGAATCACATCGGATGACTGCTGTGAGGAAAGTCTATCAGAAAGCTATTGTCACTCCTACCCATCACATCGAACAACTTTGGAAAGATTATGAAAATTTTGAAAATTCTGTTAGCCGTCAGTTGGTAATATATTGGTCTTATATTTGTGCTTAATCTGATACTTTTTATTTGAGCCTAGTTGTTTCTTTTGTGGCACTTAATAAGAATATTATGAAGGAAAGAAATTTTATGTTAAGGTGTTTTACAGGCTAAAGGTCTGGTATCTGAATATCAACCAAAATACAATAGTGCTAGAGCGGTTTACAGAGAGCGGAAGAAGTATGTTGATGAAATTGATTGGAATATGCTTGCTGTACCACCAAGTGGATCATGCAAGGTAAGTTCTTTGCAAATTTTGCTTATTGGCATTAGCTGTTTCATCCTTTCAGGTCTATGTTATATCTTTTTGTATCCATGTGATGAAGTTTATCTTTTGACCATTCTCTCTTATTCCAATAGACAGGGTGACTAATTTTCTTCTCACACTAGTTATTAAATTTTAAAATTTGAAGTAACAAAATCATGACATCAATGTTAAACTTGAAATGAAAAGATCCAATAGAAAGACTTACCTACATAGCACTTGTCACATCATCTGAATTCAATACTCTAACCAATGACCATTGAATCCAAATGAGTTCCCCCTGTTACCATTATTTACTTTATATGGGGTACTATGTTTTAATTACATGTTGTGATAGGTTGTAAACTTGTAATTTGCTTATGACTTCTAACAGGAAGAAATGCAGTGGATCGCATGGAAGAGGCTTTTATCCTTCGAAAAGTGAGAAGCATGAATCCTTTCATCTCTCTCTCTTTCTCTCTCTCCCCCCCTCTCTCTCAATAAATTTTAATTTATAAGATTAACTTTTGATGCCTTTAGGCACAAAAAATATAAGCTGGTGGTGGTGTTCCAGTTATTTTCTTCCTCTTTAAAATTTATTTTTATTTTTTTAATAACTATATGTGCACTTCATCTAATAAATTTTACCATAAATCTGCGCTGCTTTATATACTCTCAAATTGTTGCAGGCAGAATCTAAAATTATCTGATCACTTGTATATCCGAGAAATGGGCTTTCTCCTTCTTGTTTATAAATGATTTATCACTGTTGTCAGAAAGCTCATGATATGATCAAAATAAATATTAAATTTTAGTACAAAGATAGGACAGTTCTGATTTTTGTTTTGTTAATACTTCTTACCTATTTTAATCATTCTGCATTTCAGAGGAAATCCACAGAGAATAGACGCCGCATCCTCCAACAAACGAATTATATTTACTTATGAGCAGGTATTCAGATGTACACTTTTTTTTTTTTATTTTCTGTTCTTTCTTTCTTTTCTTCTTTTTACTTTTATTTATTATTTTGAGAGGAAAGATCCCGTATATCATGAGCTTGACACCAAAGAGATGCTAGGCATCTAATCCTTTCCCCTAGAACATGTTTGTTAGAAAATCTGTCATTGAAAGTGCTTGCATTACACGTAAAACTACTAGAGGATAAGAAACCATATCCTTTTTTCAGGGTTAGTAGACAGAAAAATCATCAAGGCGACCTAGGTATCAAAAGTTTAGAGGATCCCATATTATTTAGGTTACAAGAGAAGTGGAAGTCCCAAGAGAAAGAAGAACCCTGTATAGTGTAAAAGGATTGAATATGAGAAGTATGCAAGGAAGATAGATGATAAAGATGAGGTAAGAACAGCTTAAAAGAGGTATCTTCTATCCAATGTTCTTCCCAAAAGTTAAAACGTGACCGATACCTACCTTAAAGAAAAGCAAGGGTTTGAAAGTAGTGTAGCATTTAGAAATGAACCTCCAAGGGCTATAATGAGTAGCATGGGTAGCAGCTTTAGCATCCTAACCATTCTTGTCCATACCATATTTACCTCCGATAACTTGATGCCATAGTGAATGAGATTCTAAAGGAAAGCGTCTGTCCAACCACCAAAGTAATGCTTAGACACTATTTCCATGACCCAATCCTCATTCCTTTTTAAGATGACATCAAATGAAAATGTATCTCTTAAATGTTTATATACATGTGGCTGACCCCGCCTTATAGGATAAAGTGTAGTTATTCTTCATGTGTAGATGTCGAAGTAATTACACTGTCAACTTTGTGTTATACCTTACTAAAAAATTTTCCTTGTCTTTGTGAAATTTCTTATGCATTGTATTGGGATTCAGTGTCTGATGTATATGTACCATTATCCTGATGTATGGTATGACTATGCTACTTGGCATGCAAAAGGTGGTTCAATAGACGCTGCAATCAAAGTTTTTCAGAGGTCACTGAAGGCTCTTCCTGGTTTGTAGTATTTATTGTTCTTTTAACTCTATATAACTGATGTATGTGACTAATTGGTTATATAGTGTTGATTGATGGATCTAGTTGTCTCTCTCTTGTTCAGTTGTGTTATATGATTCATCTTTTTCCTCTCTGACCAGATTCAGAAATGCTACGATATGCTTATGCGGAGTTGGAGGAGTCACGTGGAGCAATTCAGGTGCACAATGTTGAATATAGGTTTCAACATTTATACTTGTTGCTGTTGCTGTTGCTTTTATTTATTTATTATTATTATTTAACTCTACGTTGAACTTGTAACAGGCAGCAAAGAAAATCTACGAAAGCATTTTGGGAGACGGTGTAAATGCAACATCACTTACACATATTCAAGTATGTGAAATACTTTGTTGGTTTTTTTATAGTTTAACTACTTTGTGAGTTGCTATGGTTTCATCTAAAATTCAAATAAGCGTAGTTTGCATTAATTCTTTTAAGATTGATCTCTTCTAAATTCACTCAACACCAAATGTGCATCTAACATTGTAAAATCATTTCCAGAATTGAGGGTTAACTGATCTTAGATATTAGATAAACTAGTACAAAGTTATCATAAAGAGAGTGAGTGTGCATTATTTATTATTATTATTTTTTTTGGGTTAGTTAGTAATTGTAAACTTATAAAAGCTCAGAGTTAAGTAGATAGTTTAACAATTGAATTTTGGTGAAACAGAAGGACTTCCAGAGTAATTTTACCTAGTTTTAGTTCTCAATAAACTTCAGTTATGGATAATTTCCTAGTATGTTCATTATTTTCCCGTCTTCTTATGAATTGAAGATTGATAAAATTTTAGAACATTGCTGCATGGCAGTATTTCAAGTTTAATTGCTTTGTTCTATGCCTAATTATTTGAAAGAATTCTATGCTTGCCCATATGTTGATGGATTCCACACACATTTCAATTTCATCGTCAGTTAGATTAACTTGTGGAAGTTGTATGTGTGCTAAAAAGAATAAAATTCACATTTTAATATTTTATTCTCTGCAATAAGTTTGTTTAAGAAAAATGAAGTTATTTTTATTTAAATATTTTTTTGGCAGTCCATTGTATATTCTTTTTGCATCTTCCTGCTAGTTATCCTTCCAAAAGAAGTGACATCGCTTTCATGGTACAGTTCATTCGTTTTCTACGAAGAACCGAAGGTGTTGAGGCAGCCCGGAAATACTTTCTGGATGCACGCAAATCTCCAAGTTGCACATATCATGTTTATGTCGCTTACGCTACAATGGCCTTTTGTCTTGACAAAGATCCAAAGGTCCTACCTGTTTCCTTTTATTTATTTATGTCTTATGCTTTGTGTATTTATCAAGTTAGTAGATTATTGTATGTATTCCACACATTCATGTGCTTTACAATAACTATTCTTCTGGATGAATGTCTTCTAGCTTAGAAAATGAGACTCATTAGTTAAAAGGTTAAACGATTATATGATTGCTTTTCTGGCTTTTCACTGCAGATGGCACATAATGTTTTTGAAGCTGGACTAAAACGCTTTATGCATGAGCCTGTTTACATTCTTGAGTAAGTTACTAAGGATGCAATCTAATCATAATGATAAAATCAACCTAATATCAAACTAAATCAACATACCTGGATATTATATTACTATAACATATCCTTGATATATTCTCCTAGTTTGCTCTCTTAATATTTGGATCTTTGTAAACATACATCCACTGATGTTGGTTTCTTTGCCTCTTGTTGTTTTACGTTGTTGTTGTCTCTGAGCAAAAATCATATTGGTTCTTTCGATCTTGTATACCACATTATTCCTGATTTGGATGATATCTTATTGCCTCACTGGTTGTATGTTTTGTCATTTCTATTAAAAATGTCGCTTTTCATATTCAAAATATTATTGACAGAGTATTAAGAATATTTTCATGATGTGTTAGATATGCTGATTTCTTGACACGTTTGAATGATGACCAAAATATACGAGCTTTATTTGAGAGGGCATTAAGTACACTTAGACCCGAGGAATCAGTTGAGGTAGGCCTTTGATTCTTTTTTTTCCCTGGTTTCCTTGCTCTTTGAAAGCGAAAAAAAAAAAAAAGAAAGAAAAAGCCACACCTTTTAAGTAATTAGTTACATCATTTGGAGAACAGTTGCATGATGACAGATTTTATATCTTTCTTGAACCATATATTAACCATGCATGTGTACAGTAGTATTTTCTTGGGCTCTATAGAATAAATATCCTCATTTGCACTTAATAGTTTAGTCACATTTGGGCTTTTTACATCAAATATTTGTTTGAATGCTGCTGTTCTTTACTCATTTCACCCTTCATGCGGAAAAAAAATCCACATCTTAAAAGTGATTTAGGTTTTTCCTTCCTCCCCCGTAAACACAACAACTCCTAACGGATGTCTAGGGGTTCAGCATTCCACCACATTTCTATTTATAATAATTTAATTAGAGAGACTATGTTACAACTTAAAACAGGTATTTCTAATGTAGAATATCATGGGGTATCATTGTATGCCTCTGAATTGATTTAAGTGGAGTTTATAGTTTAATTCTATTCATTTTGTAACGCATTTCAGCTTTTCCTTAAACAGAATAACAGATCAAATTAAAAGGTTTTATTTGTATTAGTATGAAAAAGGAGTTAGTACCTTGAAAAATCCTTAAAGAGAAAACCTTTCCATATTGACAATAGAAAAACAAATAATTCAATTTTTTAAATGGAATGGAAACTTCAAACTTCATGTGGTAAATCTACTATCCTCGATTTTTCTTGTTATGCATGAAGGAAAGGCTGCAGATTGTTTTAGCAATTCTTTAGGCAGGGTCTTGAGAACTAATACATTATTTTAGTTTGGTTTGGCATGTCTTTATGATTAAACTTTTGGATTGCAGAGTCATAGAATAGAATTGTAGGATCTTATGAGTTGACATGATCTCATCATTTGTAGGAACTATTGGACATCATTTATGTAAATTTGTGATTCTTTTATTTGAAAAAAAAATAATTCATTAAAAGAAGGATTTGTTCTAAGTGGTGAAAACTAAAAACCATGGTGCAAGGGTACACGAGTTCAAATGAGGACTTTTACCCTTTTTGCATAATTGGACAACTAACTTCCATTAGTAAATCTGTGAGCTGAAGGCCAAACACAATGAAAAAGATTGAAATTAATATTTTATTGCATTCTTGGAAATATTTTTTATGGTTTCTCCATAATACTCAGTACTTTTGATGTTGTATTAATTTATATACTTATTTAGACAGGGTATGTATAATATGTATTGTTGCTCTTATGTAGATTTGGAAAAAGTTCACTCAGTTTGAGCAGACTTACGGGGATCTTGCTAGCATGCTGAAGGTAGCATCTTTGTTTCAATGCAACATTCACCCCGTTATCTCTAATTTGCATTGCAGCATGGTTTTTTTTTCTTTTTATTATTTTTCTTTTTCTTTCTTTAGTGAATCATAATCATTTGATAAAAAGTTAAAAACAGTATTGATGGAAAATAATAGGATAGTTGAATTTCGGAGAATAAGTTGTGTGCTTTGCATGGATTCGTGTTTAGTGATCAGTTACCATTGATGGGAAGAAGATGGTGCTCAAATGCATCATACATGGGTGATAAATTGTGGATAATTACTTAAGCACTCTAATGAGTATAAATTCCATATCATCATTCTCATTTGTAATTTTCTTTAAGGATTACAATGGTATGTACTACAAAGAAATAGGCAGAAACAGGATAAACTTTTATTTTCCTTGACTATATTGGAAACATCTTGAGTGATGGCAAGAAAATGCATTAAAACAATGTTATTTTATAAAAACGCACCCAGGTACAAACCATCTTATATAATGGTCTAGGGAAGAGATGCTGCATCCAAGAAAAAAAGATACAAACCATCTTATATAAGATGCATGGATTAGTGGTTGATTCCACAGCTTGAACCTGTGACCTTAAGGTTACACGGAACCATTGCTCCAGGGCTCCCTGTCTTAAAATAATGTTATTGATAATTTAAATTTTAAAACCTTTTGTTTCTCTGAAGTGCAATCTTATAGCTGCATATGAGCATATTGCACCAGTGTGAGTTGCTTGGATCATTTATCTTTGTATAACATTTTAACATACAGGTTGAGCAAAGAAGAAAAGAAGCTCTTTTTGGAGCAGGTGAAGATGGAACAGCAGCATTAGAGGGTAATTTGCAAGATGTTGTATCACGATACAGTTACATGGATCTGTGGCCATGCACCTCCAATGATCTTGATCATTTATCTCGGCAAGAGGTACATGTGATATGATATTTAAGATGAACATTGAACAACATATTTATTAGTACACCTATGGTGTTGTTTTTTCATTGGTCTTGTCACATTTGAAAAAGAAGGGAAACATTATTCGCATCATCTGAATACTGAAATAGTTTTTTCTACTTTTAAATAATGTGGGTTGGACAAGGTCTCAAGGGAGTTCATATTTGTGGAGTTATATATACAATAGGATACTGCATTAATTACTGTTAATAATACTGCCTGAACCCTTAAGTACTTATTATTGAATGTTTTTCTCACTGGAACTTCTGCATGTTTTTATTTCTGTTGTATATACTAACTCAATGTTCAATTTTACCCCTCCAGTGGCTTTCCAAAAGTTTAAATAACAAATTGGAGAAGTCTGCTCTACCTAATGGAATGGCTCGTTTAGGTATTAATATTTATATTCTTTCTTATTTCTTGTTTCCTTGAGATTTTAGTCTGTGGTAAATGTTACTTTGTCAATGCAGATAAGGCATCTATACAAAGTGTTTCATCTACCCCAACAAAGGTTGTTTATCCCAATACCTCAAAGATGGTAGTATATGATCCAAAGCATAATCCTGGTATTTAGTCTTATCTTTTTCCTAATAAAATCCTTTTTAAGAGGTTTTTTTATCATTCTCAATTAATAAAGAAGCCATGGTAAATCTCATTTAGTTAACACTTTCATCATCCAATACTGCAGGATAGTTCTGAAAAGCTTAATCCAAAGAACTATTGACTCCATTTTCTTTTCTGTATAAGTTATGATTAAGTGATGAGTTATTGTTAAATTTATTTTTTTCAAGACAAGGAGCATAAGATAATAGAAATACCAGTTTGGAAGAAATGCTTAGAATAAATGCGTTTCATTGTTACAAATATATGATTAATACCCAGCTATTTCCGAGGGCATACATGTTAATCACATGTATCATTTCTTATTATTCTTTCCACATGCAACTAAATCTGGATGTATTAATCTGGGAGCTAATCTAATTTGATTTCCAGCGGCAGGTGCTGGAACAAATGCATTTGATGAAATTCTGAAAGCTGCACCGCCTGCTTTGGTTGCGTTCTTAGCAAACCTACCTGCTGTTGAGGGTAATTTTCGGAAAATACTATACGATGATTACTTATACATTATTGATTGTCCTTTTTATGAATTATTTTTTTTACTCTCCTTAATGATTAGGCTGTGTTGGGTTAAGGATGATGTAATGATTTATTTGTTTTACAATAAGAAGAAAGAAAAAAAAATGTATTCTTTTGTTTATTTTGCAATAATTCATATCAGTTTTGACTGGTGAGGGATGACAGAAAGCAAGGTGCACTCATAGAAAAGAATAATATACAGTTTTGCAAGAAAATTTAGTTGCTAGAAATACTACTGTTCCCTGGTGGTTATTTATACCTGTATACAACTACAACCTGATTTGAAATTTCCAGGCCCAACGCCAAATGTGGATATTGTGCTCTCAATTTGCTTGCAGAGTGACCTGTTACCAGGACAAAGTGGAAAAGCTGGGAATCCAACACAGTTGCAAAGTGGTAAAGCAGGTATTCCAGCACAATTGCCATCTGGTCCTGCTACAAGTGAGCTTTCTGGTTCAAGCAAGCCTCACCCAGTTCCAAGTGGCTTATCTTTGAAACCGACCAGTAATCGACATTATGGGAAACGGAAAGAGTTTGACAGTATGTGCATCTCACCCATCTTGTGTATATTTTTATGCTATGCATTTTCCACGAATTTACTAGTGTATTTGAGCCATGGGGACATCTCGATCGTTTTCTGCATGCGCATATTTAACGGGGATAAGACAGACAGTTTTATCACACTTTGATTTGATGTCTAAAACTTGTCATGACTCAGTTGTGAGTTGGTTGTTAATTGTATGCATGATTTTCTTTTATGCTTGTAGTTGGCCAGTCATTACTAATGATTCTTTGTCAAAATGAGGCAAGTAGTTTAGTTAATGTTGTTTTAATATATTTTATTATTAATTTATATCCGTCATGGGTTCAAGTAGTTGAAACAACCATTGATGCTTGCATCAGGCGAGATTGCCTACATTATACCATTTGGGTGCGGCTTTTCCATGAACCTTGCTTAACGCAGAATACTTTGTACCGGGCTGCGAATATATTGTATATGCGTATTTGTGTTTTCGATTTGCTTAAATCAATCTGCATGTTCCATAACCATCACTATTTTTTTTTTTTTTTTTGCAAGTGTTTACATGTAATGTTTGCTTTCTTCTTTATGCTTTGACATGCTCAATCCATGCAAAATTTCCCCCTTATTTTTGTTCCCATACCAGCATGAAAATTTCCCAATTGACTTTTGTTATTACAAAATTTTCAGGACAAGAGGATGATGATACCACAACCGTCCAAAGCCAGCCACTACCTCGAGATGCCTTTCGGATACGACAGTATCATAAAGCTCGAGCCAGCAGTGCTTCACAAACAGGATCAGTTTCATATGGAAGTGCGTTTTCCGGTGATTTATCCGGTAGCACTGGTTGACTCAATGTTTTGAACCACTCCTGCATAGTCCTCTGTAATTTTAATGGCCCCCTCATGTAACATTAGCATCTCTTATTTCTTCTTTTTTTTATCCCCTCTATAATCTTATTTATTTTTGAATTTACTGTACTAGTTATTGATCTCTCTAGTTTGTTCAGTTCCTTAATATTAAATTGATATACCTAAAGAAAGGACTATAATGTATTCATGTATCAGTAATAATTTTTTTTTTTTTTTTTTGCCACTCATGAGAATTTTTGTATTAGTCTTAAGTCTTAACCAATTCCCATAAATGTTGTTCGAGCTCTTCCTTGAAAAGAGAAACTGAGAACATGGCTCTCTCATTCATTATCACCACTTTCTTTTTTCTGGATAACTAATTCCAAAGAACCTCGACCCATCATGGGAGAGATTAGCACCAGGTGCTTACAACATACAATGTCATGTGTTGAAAGTTGAAGCACCTTCCTACTTGTATATTGGATCTCTACCTATTTTAACATGTGCTTCTTTTTCTTTTTTACTCCCAATTTGCCATGGATTGATTCAATAGGCACTTACTCAAATCAAGATGTAATAAACATTTTTCCACGAAGATTTTTTGTTTAGCCATATTTTAAAAGCTTGAAAAAAAATAGCAACATTTTTAAATAGGCTAATATTTTTATAAAATACTAAAATCTAACTCTTCATAGGAAGATAATTATTGAATCTTCTATTCCAATTCGATATTATGAACCACAACTCTTCCAAGAGTCCAATTTGTTTTATTAGTGTTTCCTCAAATTCCGAGTGTTTTTAGAAACACCGGCACCACCTCTAGTTTATATTAGTTCAAACACAAATAAGTATTTATTATAATGGTAATGTTTTGTCTACACCTCTTTTATCCAGTTAAATTAATTAAGTTATTAATTTTTATATCAAATAAAAAATAATTAGGATATTAAATAACATAAAAAATAGTACATAAATAATATTCTATTTGATATTAAAATAATTTTTTATTTGTAATAAAAATAAATAATTTAGACTTGATTGGCAAAATAAGTGTTAAGATAGAAAATTATTTTTATTCCTAATAATGTTATGGCATACCTTTCTCTGGTTATCATCTTATTATAAGTCAATGAAACTATCAAATATCTCTTTTGCATCATATTTTAGGAAAATATTTCTAATTAAATTAAAATTATATCAATTAGTGTGCATTTTAATTAATTAATTATCTTTCTTATATGAATACTGTATTGAAGGATAAAAAAATAGCATGTTACAAATTGTATTCAATGTATTAATTAGCATAATAATTAGTAATTATAAATTTACTTACGTGAAAATTTAATTAGATTGGAGAAATCATATTAAAATATACGAAATTAAATAGATACCTAACTATTTCCATTAGAATACATAGAAAGTATTTATATATTAATAACAATAATTCTGTGTGAATAAGTGATTTTGACCAATCAATTTTAATCAAGTGATTTATTTTTATGCTAAATAGAATATTATTTCGATGTCAAATATAACTTTATTTATGTATAATTTTTTATACTATTTGACACCAAAATAATATTTTATTTAGTATAAAAATAAATCACTTGATTGAACTTGATTAGCCAAAACTACTTGTTCAAATGACATTCTCCTATTAATAAATAAGGAAAAATACTATAAATTCAGCTTCCAGTGTTAAGACTTCAAATATAATTTGAATTTAATCTACAAGTAGATTTTTGTAGATAAGAAAAACAAATACTCTATCAAAATCAAATAATTAATTAGTTAACTATTAAATTTTGTAGTTAAATTGTAAAGGATAAAACTGTAATTTAATAAAGTTTTAAATTTGTGTAGTCAACCGGAACCGAAAGATCCAATATAATTCCATCAATCCCATTGGAATCGGAACCCAATTTACATGTAACACCAAGCACAAGCACTAGCTCAGAACCATAAATATATATATAGTTTTTTTCTTTTTCATGAGACTAGTTAGAAGAATTTAGAACACTACGCTCAGTGCTCTCATATTTTCATTCATTCATTCATTCATTCTCACACTCTCTTCACTCCCTCTCGTTCTTTTCTTTTCTGGCTTGAAAAGAACCCTTCTTGTTACACCCCAAACCACCTTCTTCAATAGATTTCTCCGTTTTCGTTTTCAGGTATACACATTATTATTTCTATCTATGTATCTTCTTTTGCATGCACATTATTTCTATCTGTGTTGATTAATTTTTAGACCCTAGCTACAACAATTCCAAGTTTTCTTTTATACATTTTAGGTTACACATACTCAATTACAAATGTGCTAATATTTATGAATAATGAATTCATATATGTATATTTGAGGATATATCATAACATAATAGGACAAATGAGACAACCTGACATTCCATTCAATGTTATGATTGTCAGGATATATTATTTTTATTTTTATATCTTTAACTTTTTATGCCATGTTCTGAATCTCTTATCGTTTAGTATCTTTTAGGAAGCAGGTATTCCTAGGAACATATATATATATTTTATAATTAAAATCAATTAAGATCAATAAGGAACACCTGATTCTTAGGTATACTTGAAACGCTTCCTATCTTTTATGCAGTGTAACAGTGATACTTGAGCCCTTTTTTTTGTTGTAGTGCAACAAAGTGCAACAATGATCCATTAATTTTATGTTCTAATTATAGAGCCCATGATTCAAGATCAATGGGGACTAATAATACTTGAACACAAAATTGTGTGTTCTGAGTGTTATGCTTCTACACTTTCAATGATTTATTTAACTGTTTGAATTTGTTGGTGGTGTTGTAGATTGCAGTTGCAGCATTGTTTTGATGCAATGGGGATGTTGGGAATCTCCATCACCTCATTGTGTCTTGGAAACCATCATTGTGTTGAATTGGTTGAAAAGCTTATGATGAGTAATAATGTGAGAGAAACAATTTCAGTGACATTAGGGGCAATCAGTGTCATTGTATGGGTTATTGCTGAGATACCTCAAATAATCACAAACTACAGAGAGAAATCAACTGAGGGCCTCTCTGTTGCTTTCTTGATGACATGGATCATCGGGTAATTTATCCGGGTTGTTGCATTGTTCTTATTTATTCCTAAAATATGATAATATGATGTGGCATAAGTGTTTTGTTGCCTTTTGTTTGGAGGGTTGAGGTGGAAGATGCTTAATAAATATGGAACTGAAATGTCAGAATCATAAGTATATTGAACTAGAATTAAAAACCAGAGGTAGTAGTTATTTGTTCATTGTTAGTTTTGTTTATCTGTTCTGTGGTTTTAGTTGAAGATTTGAATATTTAACACTATTTTGTACTTGACAAGAATAATCCCTTCAACTTTAGTTATTTGGTTTCAAAAGAGACCAATGGCATTGATTGTTGTGTCCTCTAACTTGAAACAATTTCAAGTCTTCTCATTTCTGTCTTTCTTTAACTATATCTGCCTGAATTCCCATCACTTGTTTAATAGTTTCATTCAATTTTTTTTTTATTTTCTATTTTGCAGAGATATATTCAATGTCTTTGGGTGCATGCTGGAACCAGCTACTGTGAGTGTTTCTTGTGTCTAAGAGATATTTAGAAGAAAACCTTTTAGGATCAATCTTAAAACTTTCCATGTCTTTATCCTGTTATTAACGACTTAACGTCCATAAATGTTGATTGTTGAATCAAATCCAAAGAAATTCCCACATAAAATAACTCAATCCATATGTTTTGACATTCACATTGGGATTCGGAAGATTTTTATGTTGGTTTTCCAAGGCTTAACATGACTATCCTCTTTTATCAGGGCTTGGTATCAGGTTATGTAAAAAGTTTGTAACAAACAAAAAATATTTTATTAGTTAACACTATATATTGGAGAAAGTGAAATTTTATTCAAAGTTTCCTAAGCGGTGCTTTCCTTTGTTAACCTTTGATTTTTAAAGCAAATTTTTTCTTTGCAACAAATTAAATCTCTGGCAAAAGGAAATATGAATAACAAATTTCTAAAACATATTGCATTACTATTTTTGTAGCAGTGGAGGCATGTTTATGCTCAATATTCTATTGGATCTTTCATTATTTCTTTTCTACTCATTCAGAAAATCAATTTTCTAAATTCTAATGAATATTTCATTATCAAAATTTAAGTTTTCTATACATTTTATGCTGATACTAATATTTATTCCTTGTGCACACATGTTCAGTCCAATATTTTTTCAAAACACACAAGAAGTCAAGAACATTATATAATTCATGCACATTATATGACAATTTGCTCAGTATATCATTTCAAATCACAGAATATGTGATGAATCTTAATTTAATAAGGGTATGCTAATGATTTTGTTTCTTGTTTATGCAGCTTCCAACTCAATTATATACAGCAGTGGTAAGGATTCTAGTTAATCGTATGTTCTTGTACCTACTAAATTGTTTGTTTCTTAATCTGATGTTTTTTACCTTATGTGTTGAATGTTGATTTGCAGCTGTATTTCATCATAACTCTCTCACTTTGTTCACAAGCAATATACTATGGACACATATATTCTCCAATCAAGTATCAGAAACAGCTCAAGGTGCAATTTCGTACAATATAAATTCTGAAAACCTGGTCAAAGACTAAATATCCATCTTGTCTCTCAATTCTGTATTTCTGTCTCAAAGACAAAATCCAAATGCAACCTTTATACTAAATTCTAATTACCTAATATACGGTATGTATTTGTGTTCTAGATCTCCAATGATGAGCAAGTTGAGATACCGGCAAATTTGGAACAAAACTATGGTGGAAGGAATAATGGAGGCGAAGCTGATCAAAGTAAGGAGTGTGATGACTTTAATACACACAATGCTTTGAGTTCTACAATTCCTATTCTGACCGTTACTAAAAGAAGTTCTGATGGAAGGGAAATATTATACCAGTAATTATCTCTCTCTTTTGTGTTGTTCCTCCTCTTGTCTTGATCATTTGTTTTGAAAATTCTAGCAAGGATGATATAGAAATCATAAAATGCAATGCATTTGAAATAAATGAGTGATAAAGAAATTGAGGTGGCCAATGACTTTACAGGCAATTAAAGTAATGAAAATTGATTTTGTTGAACATGTTTTGTTACCTTTCATTTGTAAAGTGCTTCTTGATTTCAATGTTGAAATTTCACTAAATTTTGATGTTGAAGGATCTTACAAGTCCTCTTGAATTCATTAGGTCACCAACGTCTCTACCCGAGAGTTACTGTCCGATAGCAGAATCGCCCACACTCCAAAATCCAGTACAAGAGCCCTTGCTTCACTCATCTGCCGCTACACAATCTGATCCAATTTTAAAGATCAAAACTACTTTCTGTTTGGTAAAAAAACTACTTTCTGTTTGGTAAACTTTTCCACTTCAAGTTTTGCTCAGGTTATTCATTGTTAACTATCAGTGCCAGTGCAGCCTATTCACATCAATAATTTTGCTCAGGTTTCATCGTTAACTTTGCTTGGTGCCTTCAATCTGCTTCATTCACCAGATAGAGGAATGGTCCAAAAACCAAGTCAGGAATTCGTGATCTACGTTGGACGAAAGCTTTTTCAGGTAATGTAAGATTCAACTTGGTTACTATCAGCCTTGGTTGAATTTCCATCTTAATTATTTATAAGAGTGAAGGATGGGACTCCCCTCTAATTAATACATTGTTTTAAAGCTAATGTTTAAGATTGATAAATAATAATAATGTTTTAAATAATAGAATTTGTTATCTTTTGTATCCCTAAAACTCCCTAAAAATAGTGATTACACATTTCTTTGCATATTTTCTTGTTAATTGAACTTATTCTCAAACACTCATCTACTAGAAATATCATCATAACTAAGTAACTTGCTTTCTGAATATGATATTTTAAATGTGGAACTGTTTGGTTATATCTTTTTATTGCTAGATGAATGCTGACACTACCAACTTTGTCAAATGTTTTATAGAATGAAAACAAAATCACAGTTCTTTTGTTTAATTATTCTTTTTCACTTACATGTCACAACAATTTCAGGTTAGTGGTGATCAGCAAGCAAAGCATCATCATGTAGGAAACAGTAGTATTGGGACCTTACTTGGTTGGGCAATGGCATTTATATACATGGGTGGAAGATTTCCTCAAATTTGTTTAAACGTGAGTCATTTCTTATTGTGTTAGAGAAAAGTTACGTAGGGCGAGAAATTCTATAATTTCGATGGTAATAAAGTTACATGAGGACTCAGAAATTGGAATGCTATTTAGAAATTTCAAAGTCAGATTTAGAAAGCTTCATTAAGAAATATTTTATATTGACCTTTTAATTCTTATCAATTTTGCAGATGAAAAGGGGTCACACTGAGGTTAGAGACTCCACCCTTGAAACTAGTTATTTGTTTGTGTTTATTCTTTATTATTTTTTAACTGAAAAGCCTTTGAGTTAGGGGTATGGTAGAGACATGTCTCCCCCTTATCATCCCTATTTGCAATAAAGATGCTTCTTTTTTATGGGAATAAAGGTCTCTTTTATGATATGCAGGGCGTCAATCCTTTGATGTTTCTCTTTGCTTTGGTTGGGAATACCACTTATGTAGCAAGGTATGCTGACTCTATAGATATATTATTGTGAAGTTGTATCTAGTGAGAAAAAATGGGCTTGTATTAGAAGTACAAAATGAATTTTAAATGTGACATTGATGACTTAAAATGTCACAATATGCCGACACTAATCCTTTGATGTTTCTCTTTTAAAGAACACATGATCTAAGAATTTTTTTTCCCTCTTAAGATCACATGAGCACTTTAAAATGTCACATGAATTTTTGTTTTAATAATAACTATTTGTACAAAATCTAATTTATATGCGTAGTAAACTATCAAAGATGCATTTGAAAGATTTAGCCGATGAAAATAATCTCAAAAAATCAAAATTATAAAAAAAGCTCTGGTAGTCTGGTCTTGATAGATTTTAGAAGTTGACAAAAGTGACCAATGATGTAATATTGATAGGGTTAATTGAAACAGAATTACTTGAGTATTTGACAATTGGTTACTTCTGTCAACTTTTAAATCTTAACAAGATCTTTTTGTTAGTTTTATCTTTTGGATATACACTTAATAAAGTTCAAAATCTAAGTAGTCATGTATATTTGAAAGAACTTGTACATTTTTTTTCTATGCAGTATCCTTGTAAGCAGCTTGGATTGGTCAAAACTCAGGCCAAATCTGCCATGGCTAGTAGAATCAGGAGGATGTGTCCTTCTTGATTGTCTTGTATCCTTTTTCTTTAATTATCTTTTATTTAACAAATTATTTGTGCAAGAGAAAAGGGAATTTATAGGTAACACAAGTGTTATGCATATTAGTGATCAGCAAAGAAAAACTTAATTTAGGATCTCGTCGCTATCTAACCTGAGTTACTTATGTGAAGAAAAGATTGAGATCTAACTTTTTTTCTGCTAACATTTTTTTCCTTCAAATTTTTTTTCCTATTTATTGTTTTGTTGGCTAATTGTTTGTTAAATTTGTTCCATAGCAAAATTTGTTAATTTTGTCCAAAATTCCAAATAAAAATTATAATGGATGAAGGTACATGTACAATAATAGAGTCCTCTTCAGTCTTCAATCTTCAATCATTCTAAAAGTGAGCATTGCATGACTTTGTTAACCTTAATATCAGTTTTAGATTTTGATTCAATTCCTATATTTTAACCATTGGAGGTCCAAAGGTTTGGGTAGAAAATTCAAAGATCAAAGTGCTGTTTAAATGGCAGTAACAAGAATTCACAGGTATCTCTCTCTCAATGTGTGTGTGTGTGTGTCATGAACACATGCAATTTTAGTTTAAAATTATTGGTTTTTATTATTATTTCAATACTTATCTTTGAAGTGTGAAATCATAGTCTGTTTATTAAGGCTGATTTTCTTTGTAAATGGTAATTAGATGTTGGTTGTTGCTGATTTGGACAGACATGTGAGTGAAGATGAGATGGACTTTGGTGACTGCTAATAAAGTTTTTTTCCAATGAATGAAGTACAGAGAGCTTGAGAGGCAAATTAATGGTTCTATTTTACTTGTTCATGGGCCAGCAATTTTGTTTTTTTTTTTTTTGGATTTGTTTGTTACTTATATTTTTTATTTCTCTATAGTTTTCTATGTTGTTTTACTTGTTTAGACATCCTTCAATCAATGAGAATTTCATTTGTTCGGGAGTTAGGAAATTAAGACAACCTTTTTAGGCTTAAACTATACTAAGGTATCAAAACTGAACATGAAAAATTCGAATGCTGACAAATTTTATAATGCTTCTGTTAGACAAATCTAATCAATCATTAGCTGCACCGTGACATTATTTGAGAATAATCTCAACATGTAATGCTATTGTTTGGTTAGATTTGTCAAGTGTAAGCATTCTTTCATGTCACAAGTTAAAATTTGTTTGCGTTTTAATTTTTTATGGTTAGTTTTTATACTTTAGTTGCTTAAAAATTATCTACTAAAAGTCTAAAACAGACCATGATTTTTTTTTCCCCTTGGAATTTTGTATTAACTAGATGCAACTTGATTAGACTCTTCTGTTAGACAGTATGCACAAGATACAAATACTCAAGAGGGGGGTGAATTGAGTATTAAAACAATAATGATAAATTTTCGTGGAAGCTTAAATAAATTTGAATATAAACAACTCAAGTAAATTGAATTTGTATTTTTCCAAGGACTTAAGCCACTTCTTAAGTACTTACAAGGAGCTTTTACAATTTCAAAGTGCTTGTATTAATTTAAATAACAATAATATAAAAGTTGAGAGATAGAAATACGATACACAATTTATAGTGGTTCGGCCAAAACTCTTGCCTACGTCCACTCTTTCCCAATCGCAATTGAGAAGTTCAACTAACCACCAAGCTTCAAAGGGTGCTTGATAAACCACTACAACAAGAGCCTTTGAGATACGCCTCACGGACTAGATCACCCAAATACTAACTCACTCCACTCAAAGTTATCCCAACTTCAAGAATTTTCCTTGAGTGCTTAGTATTCTCTACGGATCCTTACCGACTATAGTGTATACTCAAATCTCAACCTTACAAAGAAGAGCTACACCACTCTTCTTTCACAATTCAACGAATTGAAAGATTTTTGAATGCTCTCTTGAAAGAGTATGTGTTTACAAATGAAGTACTATGAACCAAATGTGTATATCTCTCAATTGTGTATAATAACACTTTAGAAATGATATGAAAATCAAGTATAGTAACAATATAGGTTTGGAGAGATTTTTCTGCTGAAATGAGTTTCAAAAACTTGTATTTATAGACTCCCAAAAGCATAGAGCCGTTGGGGTGTGAATGGAATCAAATCATTTTGTCAAACTAGCCGTTTTTCTTGTTTCTAGTCTATCTGCATCGATGCACACCTCTCTGCATCGATGCAGATACTAGCCGTTGCCAAAATATTTGAATTTTGGCCTTGCTGCATTGATGCACTTCACCATTGCATCGATGCAAGTTTACATTTGTCATCTACATCGATGCAACTATCATGTGCATCGATGCAAGTTGTTAGACGGTATGCACAAGATATAAATACTCAAGAGGGGGGTGAATTGAGTATTAAACAACAATGATAAATTTTCGCGCGGAAGCTAAATTACTTTGAAAGTAA